>APFE030991812.1:126227-163388 GCA_000404065.3 Pinus taeda | reverse complement strand
GAATTCAGCCTCTTCGAGGGGGCAACCTCCTTTACATTACATAAATGAACAATTCTTGGATGATAGAAATGAAAAGACGTCCTTTCTATATATAGGAGTCTAAGGGGTCATAATATAATTAGAGCCGACATAAAAATAATAATGTAAGGGCACAATATTAACAAGAGTGGGCTTCTATGGGGCACAATAGTGACAATATGGGCACTACATGGGTACATCAATATAATAAGGGGGTTATACTAATAACAATAAGGGGTTACACTAGTAGTATAGGGCCTAACAAAAGAAGTGAGAATTATGGGTAGTCTAGAAACGATGGATGAATTTATATAATGGAAGGTGGTCGAAATCAAGGGATTGAAAAATTGCTTGTTTCTAATTTGTTTGTTGATAGTAGCATGCTTTCTAGGATATAATTTGTTGGGGATGTTGGACCTAGTGTCTCTCGATGTAACTCTATTGTTAATGTTGTTTTCCATAGAGAAAGGCTAAAAACATATCCTTTCCAGAATGCACAGGTGCTTTCTCTAATTTAATTTCAGACATTTTGGACATTTGAATAATTAATTTGATTTATTCTATTAATTCATTATTATATGTTGTTTATAACAATGCTTAATTGAGTATTGGATAGCAACCATATTTTCAGACAGGGAAATCTCTATTTGTTCCTCAAATTTTGGTTGGAGAATTCAGTAACCACCAAAATTTATATTCTCTCTATTTCGAATTGGTTGGTCACTTGGAAAATTGAGTTTTCATTGTTAACATTCATGGTTTTTACATAATGGTTTTTATATTTTGGTGCATAGAACGAACTTGTTTGTAGCGAAGTTAGGGGATTATATGTTCATGATACCATGGAAATAAATGATGTTTCTCATGTCGCAACTACCTCGGTTATTTTTTATCATCGCCAAGTTTGAATGGTTTTTGGTATGGAAAATGGATTTGAATTTTTTTGTTTTAGTAGTGACATGCTTGAAGAAAATAGAAAATTTTGTTCCAGGGTTGATGATTTCTCTGTTGTGAAAATGTGACAAGTGTGTAATGAATTCTATCTTAGTATACAAGTTTTAAGATGGAATGAAGGGCCCATTTGTAAAAGTTTTAGGGGGAGAAAGGCTCACATAGTTTTTAACATTTTAACATGGATCTAGGTGAAGAACTTGAAGTTATAAGAGTTTTGACACAAGTGGAAGAAATTCTAATAGCAAGGGTGAATCGAATACCACAAGTGTTGAATGATCGTGGTGGTCATTATAAATAACTTTTCCTGAAGATATATCTACAATTGCAAAGAAACTTCCTTGACGTGTTGAATAGCTTGATTATGTTATTGTGAGAAAATGTGGTGTTCAATCAAGATATTATGAATGCTATGTGAAGAGAAAATATGTCATGGATGCCTTACTTTACAAAATATGTATGGATAAATATTACAGAGATGTTGAAATTGAAATGGATTATGTTACAACTCTTCCAGAAATACCTACTGATGTGTTCAACATGATACAACATGTTAACAAAAATCTAGATGAACCAAGTAGGTTTGAAGAGGACATAGAAAGAGACGCTGGTAATTATTTATGGTTCTATCCATCATTAATTATATCGTGCATATTGAATGATTGCAGGGAAGATGATCAAATACAAAGATTTATTGAAAATGTTGAATCTACAGATGCATAGACTAGAAAATGGCTAGATATTGGACTATTTCTTGTGAATGAATGCAATACAGTGTTGAAGAATCTAGGGAAAAGTAATGTAGTGTGATTCTCCATTACTTGATAACAATTTGTGCAGTATTTTTAATTTTGTTGTTATATTATACTTCTTCTTATTATTATTAGTACATATGTGTGTACTTAATCAAACTACTACCAAAACATAAAAACAATAACACAAGATGTTGGCTCTCTGCTAGGGCCAAAACCTCTCTACTCTTGAGAGGAAAACCATTTAGTGAATTTATCTTATTGAAGCTTCTATTGATCAATGTGAAACCATATACCCCTGACAACGAGATCCTCCAAGCACATGTCAAGTCTCCACTCCTCTCTACACCATATACCCTGACACTTCTTCCGACACCCTGTTTCCCAGCACTTCATCCTCCTTCCAGCACTTCATTCTTATTTGAACTTGTTAGTAACCTTATTGTACTTACTCTAGAGAATATGCCTTTAATGAGACCCTTTTCATATGTTGATTCATTTCTCATCTTCACCAATTATGAACTTGTAGGATTACAATATGAGGATAGTTATGATAGCAGGGACAACCTCTTTACCATCAGACATGTTACTATTTTCTCTATGGTGTAGACCTCCTCCTTCTTTGTTTGTGAGAGAAACTTATACACTTGAGTGAGGGGCCTTATAGTCCTGCTTAAATTACCCAACCAAATATATTATGTGACTGTGAATATAGTTCCATTGTGGCTGTAGGAAGAGGTTTGTTTCTTGCACATGTGATTGTTCTAACCTAGAAAATGGTCCCTTCAACTTCGGTCTACTCTCTTCCTTGTACGCTGCACTAGAGGCTCCTTATTTTATCCCTTTATTACAATTTTAACTTACTTCTGTTTTACGTTGATTTCAAAGATGAATTATGCTTTCTTCAAGGGTGAAATGACTCTTATATATAAGAGTCTACTCCTTCTTTTAGGCCAACTAGTCAACTGTATTTAGGCCAACTTGTCAACTTCATTTAGGCCGACTTGAGGACTCCTTGTGACTTTTCTTGGAGGTATTCTCTTGACCATAATACATACACATATAAGGTATAACATGCCCTTAAGGCCTTCAACTTATTCTTTTGACTATTTACTTGCCTATAACACTTTAAATAGTGCTAGACCTATTTCAATGAGCAAGAAACTCATTGAAATATATTATAAAAATAATTTTTCATTTCTTTAATAAATACAAATATCAAAAGTACATTTAAGAATATCGAACCTAGTTACACTTTCCTTCAACACTCCCTCTTAACTAGGTAGGTATTCATACAACATTACAAGGTGTTTGGCTATTATCAATATTGAAGAATTCACATAAGAGAAACCTAATTAGCAATCAATCTATTATAACATCATATCCATCAACATTTTCAAAGTGCAAGGCCTTGATTAATAGCTCCATCTCTTTACGACACCATGAGCTACAATGTTGGCGAGACCAATGATTTGTAGACACCTTCATAATTGTCTCTCAAGGTACATACCCACCCGAGTGTTCTGTGAGTATGACCTTCTAGGACTATTCATATCTTTGGTTACCAACCCTCAAAGAATAT
This sequence comes from Pinus taeda, assembly GCA_000404065.3. Taxonomy (NCBI): domain Eukaryota; kingdom Viridiplantae; phylum Streptophyta; class Pinopsida; order Pinales; family Pinaceae; genus Pinus; species Pinus taeda. The sequence continues at coordinate 160,085 of APFE030991812.1, read as the reverse complement.
CCTTCCTCTTTCCTACACTTGTCTTGCATTCCCTACACATCCTCAAAGAGTATTGGATGCCAAATGATTACCTAATTCTCCAATTCTTTCTTCCCAAGTGAAGACAAGAATGTTGTGTCTATCTTGTGTCTACATTTCCATTCATGGCCTTCATCTAGACTTATGGTTGTTAGTCCTCGTCTAGTACATGACCCATGAAATTGGAAACAAAATTGTCACTCCTTTGTAATCAAGGGTGATTCAAAATTCCATCTCAATCAGGGACTTGCTAGAGCTCCTTATTAACTAGGGACTCTTTCCTTCATCAGCAGATTCTTCTTTGTGGGTCCTTCAGCTGCTTGATCTCCTTCCCTTCTTGATGTCATGAAGTCTTTCTTCGAACTTCTTCTAGGCGGGGCACCATCCATTGATAACTTTCCTTCTTGGTTTGTTATGTCATTGCACTGTGGAAAGTGACTATCAGGTTTTTCTTCTCATCTTGGATATTCCTTTGTCATCTTGTCCATGCTTTAGAATACTCTTCTCATGGATGCTTCATTGGACTTTCCTGATTACATGTTTTTGACCTAGTAGCCCATCATGACTTCATCCTCATATTGCTTCAACATTTCCTTTTCTTTGTTGGATGGATTTTTCATCACGACATATTTGTAGAGTATAATCACTTATCTACACCTTTATATCTCCAAGGCCTTCATAGGTGTCAAGGTCCTTTCTTCCTTTATTAGAATTGTCTTGCCTTCTTTCGGGAGATATCTTTCAAGGCATTATTGTTAGATAGTGATTCTTGGTGATCATGGTATTCTTCACATGCTTGATCTCTTTCTTCATTTGCTTCTTCTTAGATAGATAGGTCAACCATCTAATGCTTCTTGTGAGAGAATTCCTTCATTGATTTCTTTCTAGACTTCTCAGCATTTCTTCTTTCTTCTTAGTCAGCAATCTTATGGTCCTTATTTGAGCATATTCCTTTGTTGACCCTCAGTTCATTGTGGTACATGCCTTTGAGCATGTTCTTGGTGAAAGATATTCTTTCATGCTCCATCATGTTATTTAACTATAACCATGACTTAATAACATACAAATGATAACATGACTTAAACTTTGATGCATACATACCTCATCTTGATTCTCCTTTGATCATCCTTTGGTGTGGCCCTTCTTGCTTCATTTTAGCGTGCCTGCATATCATAATTTTCTTGAAACCCATGAATGGGATTCCCAATGAGCCATCTGCTTTGGTTCATGAACCTTCTTTTGAAGATTCGATCATAGGATCTTAAAGATCCTTTCCTTGAAAATGTTTCCTTTCTTTTGATGATGTAGGTCTTCTAAGATTCTTATCATGATCAATTTTCTTTCATCATGTATGAGGTCCTATACTAGGTATGCTTCTTCTACATGAATATCTTGAGTTATATCTACCATGCTCTTATATTCTAGAAGATATCTCTACTTATGCGTTTTTGTTCATATCATAAATTCCACATCTACATGAGTATCTAGAACTCTATGTACATTATGTTGCTAGATTCTAGAGGATGTTTCTAGTCATGCAACTTTCAATTTATTCCTACATGTTCGTATTCTACTCAAAACTTTGAAAGAAGTATAGAAGTAAATATTTTGACCTAGTCATAGTAGAGATCCGGAGGATCTTCCTTATTTTTATTCTTTTCTTCTTCTTTCATCTCTTGAGTTCTGTGAGCTTCTTCCTTCTTTCTTTTGTTGTTTTTGTCCTTCTTAAGATTACGACAATTCCTTTTGTAGTGCCCATATTATTGGCATCCAAATCATTGGACCTTGGACATGTCTTTGTTGTTTGTTCTTTGTGGACCAAACTTGCCAAATTTACAATTTCTTTTGGCCATGGTAGAAAATCTTTGATCTTTTGATCCCACATGTTCTTTTTCCTTAAGTTTCGTTTCCTTTGTTCTACGTAGAGACCACATTTCATTGAGAGTGGTTGCTTCCTTCCTGGCATTTATGCTAGATGTGAAGTTTCCCCACTCCTTAGGTAGAGCATTGAGTACTACAGTTGTCACCTCTCTGTTAGACATCACTTCCCCAAGCTCTTGAAGTTGATCTCTCATTTTAGGGATTTTCATGAAGGAGCTATTCCTTACTTTGTTATCTTCATCTTGTATAATTCATTCCTTAGAGATATTACTTCTTTAGTTGTGGATACCAAAATACCTCTACTAGCCTATCATAAATTTATTTTGATGTCTCAAACTTGGAGACATAAGGAATGAGAGAGTCTTTGATTGATTCTATCAGAATCCTTTGAGCTCTTATCTCATTCTTATTGTACTTGGCTAAGGCTTGAGTCCGTTCCTTAGTAGGGATAATTATATTCCCTTTGACATGCTATAGGGGTTCATTCTCCTTAAGTAGTAGATAAATCCTCTTCTTCCATGCAAGAAAGTTATTGGTACCTACTAATTTATTGCTTTCCATTTAGAAGGGGACATGTACTTACTTGATAGATTTTGAGATGTAATGGGTTTTCTTCCTCCTTGAAGGCTTGATGGCTTACCTTCCATGGATCTTAATGTTCTTCAAGTTTCCTTCTCCAAGTGGACTTGCTTAATGATTTGATTGAAAACTTCTAGCCTGATGTAGGTCTTTCTTCAATATGCTCTTCTTTGTATGTGCCTTTATATAAGGTGCTTTTTCTCACTTTGTAGATATTTTTGATGAGTAATGGATTGTATAACCTTCTTGACTTTGAATTGATTAAGACTTCTAGACTTGATGCTTCAACTTTGTAGATTCTTCTCCTTGATGAGTCACCTTAGCTCTGATACCATGTTGAAAAATCTAGGGCAAAGTAGTGTAGTGTGATTCTTCGTTACTTGATAACAATTTGTGAAGTATTTTTTACTTTTCTTGTTAGATTATACTTATTGTTCTTCCTATTAGTGCATATGTTTGTACTTCATCAAACTGCTACCAAAATATAAAAACAGGAACACAAGATGTTGGCTCTCTGCTACGGCCAAAACCACTCTACTCTTAAGAGGAAAACCCTTTAGTGAATTTCACTTATTGAAGATTCTATTGATCAATGCCAAACTCTAGACCCCTGACTAAGAGATCCTGTAAGCACAAGTCAAGTCTCCACTCCTTTTTGCACCATATTCCCCAGTACTTCTTCTGGCACTTCGTCCTCCTTCTTCCACCACTTCATTCTTCTTTCAACTTGTTAGTAACCTTATTGTACTTTCTCTAGAGAAGATGCCTTTATTGAGACCCTTTTCATATGTTGATTCTTTTTTCATCTACACCAATCAATGAACTTGTAGGACTGCAATAGGAGGGTTTTTATAATAGTCGGGACAACCTCTTTACCTTCGTACGTGTGATTATTTTCTCTATAGTGTAGACCTCATCTTTATTCATTTATGAGAGCACCTTCTATGCTTGAGAAAGGGGCCTTATAGGCCTCATTAGATTTCACAACCAAAGATATTATGTGACTATAAATATAGTGTTGTTGTGACTGCAGGAAGAGGTATGTTTCTTGCACATGTGACTATTTTCTACCCTAGAGGAAAGTCCCTTCAACTTTGGTCTAATCTCTTCCTTGTACACTGCACTAGATGCTCATTCTTTTGTCCTTTTATTACCCCTTTCACTTACTTCTATCAGGCACTAATTTCAGAGATGAATTACACATTGCTAGAGGGTGAAATGACTCTTATATATAGGAGTCTATAGAATTTCCCACTGTAGATCACTTGATAATGCAATATACTAAAGCAAAATACTTGATCTACTTCTACAAAAAAACTTGCGAAAGCTTAATCAATTTTTAGCAAGATCAAACAGAACACATATAATAGAGAAATGAGAAATCAATCACATATGAACACAAAATAATACTCAGGGGAAAGCCTCAGCTAAAAACCCCGATCTCTGTATTATCATACAAGTGGAAATATGTCCGGATTACACAAAGCTTTAGCTCACAAGCTATCCAACTCTCAGTACAATCCCTCAATATAGCTCAAAGACTGAATAGACATAACATATGCCTTCCTCCAATCCTCCAAGCCTCCTATTTTCTTGTGCAGCTTCTCCTGGGGTCCAATGCTGCCACCTATGTGAATTCCCACATCACACACTCATCAAAACTTAGAAATAACTGTGCAATCCTCAAGGAATAAATTCCTTCTGCATGCAAGAGATATCCTCAATGGAATTTCCTATAACTAATAGTACATTGTCCCATTATCTAATCTCAACTGGGTCTCTAACTGAACTGACATGCATGACTTTTTATGAGAGAATATTCACTTATCTAAAGTGCAGTAGTTACATGCATGCATGAATTAACTAACCGAACTCACAATCAGTTCAAAAAACTGTCGAAACTAATCTAACTGGACTTAACTTAGTTAACTGAGCTAACTAATTACAATTCAAAGTACAACTCATCCTGATCTCCTTAATCAAGGGATAACTTCCTCAATCAAAGAGGAAACTGTTGCCTGTCTTCACATAGACTTCAAGTTCAATTTTCTACAACTAATTAACTCAAGATGAATTAATTAACTATTTTACAAACAGCTGCTAAGATCAAATTCGAATTTTAATTCTCAATTTTAGTTTAGGCACTAACTAAAATTGGAATGTATCCTGAAATGCTATTTATAGCAATGTTATTTTTAGCACTTCTATTTTTAGAATTTCTTGTTGTTATTTTCAACACTCCCTCTCAAACAGAAAGGGATTATCAGTCACCCCAATCCTGTCCCTATGGAACTCAAACTTGCATTTTGACAATGCCTTAGTCGAAATATCTGCATCATATTTCTCAGTTGAAACTTACAGCAACAACATGATCCTCTTCACCACATAGTATCGAAGATGATGGTACTAGATATCAATGTGCTTGGACCTGTCATGAAATACCGTATTCTCATTGAATTTGATACAACTCTAATTATTGCAATAGATCATAGTTGGATCCATCCTTTGACCAAACAATCCCACTAGAATCTTCTGAATCCAAATGGCCTCACATGCTGCCTAACTAGTAGCCATGTATTTAGCCTCTACTAAGCTAAGTGCAGTTGACCTTTGTTTCTTGCTGTACCAGGAAACTGTAGCTGAAACAAGGTTGAATATTCCTCCAAAATTTCTCTTTCGGTCTAATGGACTCCTTGCCCAATCTGCATTTGTGAAGCCTTGAAGCTTCACTCCCTTTGTTCATTTGTACCACAATCCATACTGAGATGTGCCTCTAAGGTATCTTAGCACATGCTTCGCTGCCTTCCAAAACAGCTTGGTAGGCTGAACCATAGCTTGACTCAGGTGGTTCACTGCAAATCACAAATCTAGTTGCGTGTTCACTAGATACATCAATGAACCCACAAGCTGTCGATAAACAATAGCAGCTACTACCTCACCAGAATTAGCATCCTCCATCCTCCAGTTACTAGCTAGAGGAGTTTGAATGGACTTGCACTGCTCCATGTAGAATTGCCTGAGTATCTCACTGGCATACATGCCTTGAGACATGAATACTTCCCCATGTTTCTACCACACTTCCATGCCTAGAAAGTAGTGCATAAGACCCATGTCTTTCATCTCTAACTCTCTTGCAAGGTCCTCCTTGCAAGACTTGATCAACTAATCATCACCTGTCAAAATCAGATCATCCACATAAAGAGTAATGATAAATGGCATACCTTCTACAATGATGTGGTAAAGGTTCGCTTTTGCTTCACTCTTGTTGAAGAACAACCTGGTGAAATAGCTGCCAATCATGGTGTACCAAGGATGACATGCTTGCTTCAAACCGCATAAAGCCCTCTTGAGTCGGCACACATGAGACTCACGATCGAAGGTCTCAAAACATTTCGGCTACTCAATGTACACCTCTTCCTTAATCTCCCATTGAGGAACGTAGTCTTCACATTTATCTAGTGGATCTTCCAACCCATCTGAGCTGATAGTGCCAACATTGATCTGATAGATGACTACCTTGCTACAAAAGAAAAAGTCTCATCATAGTCGATCCCCTTGACTTCTGAGAAACCACGGGAAGCAAACCTTGCCTTATGTTTCTCAACACTACCATCAGCTACCTGCTTTACCTTGTAAAGCCATTGGGAACTCACCACTGACTTTTCCTGAGGTCTTGGGACAACATACCAAACATAGTTCTGAACGATGAAGTTGTACTCCTCCATGATTGCATCAACCCAGACTAGTTGCTTCATTTCTTCCTCAAAAGAAGAATGTTCGAGCTCTACACACTCCCCAACCAGGGCCATGCAACTAGTGTACCACTCGGGTGACCTCCTATGTCTTCGCTGAGAAGATGGATGTCCCACATTCTCTTGCACATCCAACATCAACGTGTTAGCTTCCTTTGAGCATTCTGCCCATATCTGGAAGACACAGCATGAGTGGATGTCTCCACTCCCGGATCCTTTGCATGTGGCTGCTCCACATCAAGCTGAGGCTCCTCCTCCTTAGGAACTGAAAGTTCCTCCTCTCCATGCAACTTGAGCTCCCTCTCAAGTGATACTCACATGGCTTGCTACTCATCAAGCTTCAGATCTCTATGTACCACTATCCTCTAACTGAAAGGCAAGAACACTCGATAGTTATGGGGTGTATCTGTGTACCCCACAAGTATCCCCAACTTAGATATTGGATCTAGCTTCTTCTGAGCATCTTTGGTCACATGGCAATAAACCGATGATCCAAATATCGTGAAGTGACTCACATCTGGTCGCTTCCCAAAAACGGCTTCCATTAGTGTCTTCATCCCCAGTATATGGTGCGGGCTTTTATTCTGTAAGTATACTGTTGTATTGCATGCCTCAACCCACAAATGAAGTAGTAGGCTTTGGTCATGCAACCTCACTTGAGATACTCCCACAATCGATCTGTTCTTCCTTTTGACCACCCCATTCTATTGTGGGTTATGGGGTGTTTTCAACTCCCATTTAATTCCTTCTGTTGCGCAGAATTCCTTAAACTGTTGGGAGACATACTCTCCACCATTGTCACTATGCAAGGCTCTTATTTTCTTTCCAGATTCTTTCTCTGCCAAGGCTTTAAACTCACAAAACCTTGAGAAGCTTTGATCCTTCTTTTACATAAAGTAGATCCAGAATCTACGAGAAAAATCATCAATAAAAATAACATAGTACCTTTGTTTAGCAGTGGAGACTACAGAGAATGGTCCACTCACGTTTGTGTAAACTCGCTCCAGGATTGCTCCAGCTCTACTATCTTGATCCTGAAAGGAAGATTTCGCATACTTACCCAAGGTACAACCTTTGCATGTATCCATCTGCTCCAATTTTCCCTTGTGAAGTCTGGTACAGATCTGCTGCATGATCTTCAAGGCCCCATGGTGCAAGTGGCCCAATCTTCTATGCCATAGCTCACCAACATCATGGCTCTGTACCAACTCTACTTTGGAACCCAATGTAGCACAGTCATCAACCTTCAGCTTGTAGAGATTCTTTACTCCAATCCCAATCCTCTTTGTCTTTCCAATGCTGATGTGCCTCAGGAATACCTTTCCTTTACTAAGGACTACATCATAGCCTTTATCTTCTAGCATAGTGACAAACACAAGATTCTTCTTTAGACTCAACACATACTTTACATTAGTTAGGGTGCGAGGAGCTCCATGCTCCCTCTGAAACAAAACCATACCTTCACCTAAAACATGGTACTTTCCATTACGACCCATCTCGATGTGCATCTGGAGATCCTTCTCCTCCAAGGTATTGAATAGATTCTTGTCACTAGACACGTGGAAAGAGGCTCCACTATCCAAGTACCAAACACATCCTATCATGGATGAAACCATTTATGTGATGAGAGAGAAATCTAATTCGAACTGTGAGGCTAGTGCCTAACCATTTGATCCCTTCGAGGACCCTTTTTGGATTTCTTATGTGGAAAATTTTAGCATAATGGCCCACCTCATGAAAATGAAACGATCTCACTTTCGATTTGTCAAACTTCTTCCCACCATGGGAAGAACTGGATTTCGAATGGGACTCCTTCCCTCTCCCTCTCCTTGCCTTGCTCACTAAGGCTATATTTTCTTCATCATCTTGCTTTGATGAAGATCCATCTCTGGTGCTTCTTCTTATCTCCTCCTGCATCAGATCCAATCAAAGTTGTTCCCAATATGGCAGTTTCTCTCTTCCATTTCCCGAGTCTTGGTAGCTATGCCAGCTCTTAGGAAGACCGAGGAGAGAAAGACTCACCTTTTCCTCATTAGCAGTCATGATCCCTACACTTCCAAGCTCATTGCTACAGGTGGTTAGCTTGTTTAGATATGTAGAGACCATGTTGCCCTTTTCACACTTGATTTTCTGAAGCTTGTCTTTCAGCGCCAACTTCCTCTGATCGCTATTGTTTTGATATAGATCATTCAATTTTTTCCACATTGAAAATGGTGTCTCCTTCCCATGGAGGCTCCAGAAAATGTGGTCTCGAAGTCGCTCCAAGGGGATTCTTCTCGCTCTAGCCACACATTTCTCCCATTCCGCCAATTCTTGGGCATTAGCTGTTACGAGCTTGGGGACTTCTTGACCAATGAAGTCCTTCAAACCATTGTCCTCTAATATCGCTACCATGCGATCCTTCTAGGCTATATAATTCGAGTTGCCATCAAGGGCGTACTCAAGTCTTAAACCATTGAACACCATTGGTGAAATTTGAAATGTGATAAGAATTCGAATTCTATAATCAAGAACTTCAAACTTCGAACTTCTCCCTTCTTTGTATACTGTTCTTCTCTTTTATCAACTTGGCTCTGATACCATGTAGAATTTCCAACTATAGATCACCTGATAATGCAATATACTAAAGCAAAATACTTCATCTACTTCTACAAACAAACTTGCAGAAGCTTAATCGATTTTGATCAAGATCAAATAGAACACATATAATAGAGAAATGAGAAATCAATAACACACAAACATAGAAGAATACTCTGGGGAAAGCCTTAGCTAAAAACCTCGATCTTTGTATTATCATACAAGTGGAAATATGTCTGAATTACATAAAGCTTTAGCTCACAAGGTATCCCGCTCTCAGTACAATCCCTCAATATAGCTCACAAACTAAATAGACATAATATATGCCTTCCTCCAATCCTCCAAGCCTCCTATTTCCTTTCGCAATTTCTCCTGGGGTCCATTGTTGCCACCTGTGTGAATTCCCACATCACACACTCATCAAAACTCGGAAATAACTACGCATTCCTCAAGGAATGAATTCCTTCTACATGCAAGAGATATCCTCAACGGAATATTCTTGCAATTGATAGTACACTATCCCATCATTTGATCTCAACTAAGTCTCTAACTGAACTGACATGCATGAGTTTTTATGAGAGAATATTCAATTATCTGAAGTCCAGTAGTTACATGCATGCATGCATTAACTAACTGAACTCACAATCAATTCAACAAATTGTTGGAACTAATCTAACTGGACTTAACCCAGCTAAATGAGCTAACTAATTACAACTCATCCTGATCTCCTTAATCAAGGGATAACTTCCTCAATCAAAGGGGAAACTGTTGCATGTCTTCATAGCAGAGCCTTCTCCTTCTTTTAGGCCGACTAGTCAACTGTATTTAGGCCAACTTGTCAACTTCATTCAGGCTAACTTGAGGACTTCTTTTATGCTTTGAGTTTCTTCTTTCAGGGATGTTGTTCCTTGGAGGACGCTTGTGATTTTTTTTGGAGGTATTCTCTTGATCATAATACATATACATATAAGGAATAACATGCCCTTAAGGTCTTCAACTTATTCTTTTGACTATTTGACTCACCTATAACACTTTAAATAGTAGTCGACCTATTTCAAGCAGCAAGAAACTCTTTGACATATATTAAAAAAGTAATATTTCTTTTCCTAAATAAATACAAATATCAAAAGTACATTTATAAACACCAAACCTAGTTACAATTTCCTATTGCTAGAAATGGCATTCCAAAATTTGTTCTTGACTAGAGATGTTGATTGGTTGCATCCATTTATTTGCAACATTGAAATGCATGAGTATGGTTTACACCTACTTAGGTATTATGATCAATGATTTGGAAGCCATCATAGATCTTAGTACTTTCTTTTGAATACAATTATGCGACATCATAGTCAAGGAATGATAAAAAAAAAAATTGAGAATGGTTTACATGAAAATAGACCTTCTACTATTCGAGAATTACATGAACAACTTCATGATTTTTCAAACAACAAATTGGTTAAAAAATTGATGCATTCTGGTTCATCTCTTAAGAATACTAGGGCATATTGGACAAAGTGTTTGTCTAAGCTCACCAATTTGGGTTTTCATACTTTGTTTTTTATGTTAAATATAGTTGACACAATGTGACCTAACTTTCATAGTGTTATGCCTTTCAATAGCTAATGCGGACATCGAAATGAGCATGCAATAAAATTTATAATGTTATTCAGTATCCACATATTTTTGTAAATTATATGCACCAAAGATTCACTATTTTTCGTGAGGTTTTTCTATATAAATATCTTTAGGTGAGAGATTTTTGGCATAGGTTTGTTCTCATACCTTTCTATTATTTCATGCAGAATATTCAATAGAATGTTTGGAATTGTTTTGTGTTCATATTTCTTGATTGCATGTGTGATTTTGTCATATATGAGTGGAAACATATAGGCTCTACACACATCCATGGGTTCCTTTGGCTTCCTTGATCTCCTGACATGGAGAGAATGGACGGGTCGAAACCTTTGAGTGTAGATGTAGCAAAGAAATATTTTAACAAATATGTGATAGCTTGAAATCCACGTGATATAAATTTTTGAAATGTGATGATCCCTATAAGTGTGAATGATGACCCATGCCTCGTACATACCTAACAAATTGTTTCCTGAAGCATTCAAGAAGATTATGAGCATTTGGTCAATCAAGTGCAGAGACACACGAAATGCATTGCAGATTTGTGTTTGACAAAAAATGGGTCGATCCTTTTGTGATAGTACAATGCTCCATGGGAGGTTTGTGTAGAGTAAAGTTTTTATGTGTATAAGAAAGTGACAAAAAATATGAACCAACTCAAAAGGATGATCATTTAAATGTTCACAACACAGATCTTTTGACTATGTGGCAAGAAAATGTTGGTTGTCAACAAGTTGTTTCTCATCATGCTTTATTGAAATATATTATGAAATATGCTTCAAAGATAGAAAGAAGATATGGAATTTATCATGATATGTTGACAAGAGTTTCTTCTGGCACTGTATGTGATGCTCCTGCATTTTCTGTGTATAAAAGGTTCCTTGTTGAAACAGTGGTTGAGCGTGACAATGGAGCACAAAAATGTTTCCATATGTTGTTAAAGTTGCCTCTTGTTGTTTATAGTCATAAATTATTCCCTTTGAATGTTGGGAATTTTTTTTTTCCAAAGTCTTATAGTACATTCTAATGGAATTTCTTGTGGGAAGAATTTTGGTGAGATGTATCAAACATGGCCCCAATTTTGCACCATTTGTTCTTGATTGAAACAAAATGATCACAGAGTTTTGATGTTGGGCATAGACATGAGAAATGGAAAGCATGAGAAGTCCATGCTGGTTCTTCGTGTATAGCCATGTTTTTATGTTGTTCTTGATGAAGACTTTGAAGAGTTTGAAACATTTTGTTGGATGCATTTGTTGTTTAGAATCCATTTCATGACATTGTTTTAAATATTCGGCTCACAAGAGAAACAATCATTGATAACTAGAGGAATTTTAGAAGAAGATGTTGAGCCTATTGTACATGAGGAAAATGTTGATTAGGATTTGAAAGAGTGGAATTTTTTTCACAAATAGTTCCCCTAACAATGTGTAGATTTTAGATCTTTAGAACCATGGTAGAAGGGACTTTTATATTCACCATAATTGGCCTGAAACAATGTTGTCAAATCACATTATCAAACAAGAAATACATTTTATACAAGATGCAAAGTCTTCCAGTGTTATTAATATGAATTCGGCTGGGGAGACAATTTTCTTGCCTTCATCTTTATCAAAGAAACGGCATTCTACTTTTGAAATTATGTTTCGCCACATTGTTAATGCTAGGGATGATGATCCTTTTCTAATGATTATTCAAGGAACTACTATAATTGTAAAATCTTCTCTTATTCATTATATTTGTCATGCTCTTTCAGCCTCAATAATGGGTGAAAATGTCTAATATTATTTCTTGCTCCAAATGGTATAGGTTCTTTTAATATGCATGGAAAAACAATACACTCTACTTTGAAAATACCTATTAAATATATGAAACCACTAAATGGTCAACCTCTAACAAATTTCTAGGAAGAAATTAGGCACCTTCGTTATATTTTAATTGATGAAATGAGCTTCATTGGGCCAAGGTTCATTATGAAAATAGATTCACACTTTTGAGAAGCCTTTTTAGAAAAGAAATCTTCCCCTTTTGGTGGTAGGTCCATGATTCTTGTGGGTGATCTTGGCCATCTTCCTCTAATTAAGGATAAACCCCTGTATGCTGGAAAAACAAATGGGAAAGTGTTATGGAAAAGTTTCAATATTATTGAAACTTTGGATAAAATTTATAGATAGCAAGGAGATGATTCCATGCAGGCATCTATTCACGATATTTTAATGAATATAAGAAATGCAAAGCCTTATTTCAAAGATTGCAATCTTCTTATAACGTGTGTGGATAGTTGTTTGGATCATCACGAAAATGTTTTATTTGATTCTTTAGTTCAATTGTTTGCAATGAATGATCTCAATAATTTTCACAATTGGAAAATACTCAAATCATTCAATTTCCATGTTGCAAGATGTGTTGTAGAATGTGGTAGGATGTCCAGATTTCTAACAGTGATGATGATGTCTTGTACAGTGAGGTCTTGTTGTGCAATGGTGAGCATGTCATGCTTACATGTAATTTGTGGGTGGAAGCTGGGTTGGTCAATGGTGCTCTTGATTATATAGAAGATATATTTTATTCACATGGTACACAGCTACCTCAACTTCCACAATTTGCTATTGTTATTTTCAAGAAGTACATTGGTGTTCCATTTGACACAAATTGTCCAAATGTCGTGCTCATAACACCTATTTTTAGAGGGGTGACTTTGCAATGAGCCATTGTAGACATTCGAGATAGAGAGACACAGGGTTTGACATTTACACCTATATCAAGAGTGAGGTCCATTGATGGATTACATATTTCACCACCTTTTTCTTATCAGTGTTATGCAAAAATGAAAAATAGTACTTATGTTACACTTAGGAAAAAAGAGGAGGAGTGATTCAAGTCTATATCATTTTGAGGTTTTTATCCACAACTGAGTTCACTAGTTTGGCAAAATGGTTGGAGATGTTATTGATGGTTTGTATATCTTCTTGTCGCAATTTAGTTATTTGTTTTGGATTTTTTTTGTTAAAGTTCCCATATTGAATGCTTCAAAATAATCACATGGATGGATGGTTTGATGTCTTCTTATTTGTATTAAAGTAATTGTATTGTGCCTACTATTTTGCTTTGTGTTTTTTTGTTTTCTTTCATGCTAAATTTGGTCAGTTATGATCAACCATGTTTTATGAATTAATCATGGCCGAACATGGTCCAACGTCGTATTGTGACAAATTTTGTTTCAATATGAGAATAAACCATGGTCAACCATGGTGCAAAGCAACATTGCAAGAAATATTTTGTCTATTTGAAATCAACCATGGTCAAGCATGCTTAACTATATAATCCCTTAGGTTTAATACTAAAAATCCAATAAATTTTAAACCACAAGGAATGATATTGAACCCACGGGATTAATATTAATTTCAAACCTTGTCAATAATATTATAGACTGTGAATATGAATCCTTATATGAAAATCCAAGATGATCAACCATAGTCCATCTTTGCATTGTCAAAAAAGATTTTTTGAATATGAAAATCAACTATCGACAACTCTAGTCAACCATGTTTATTAAAAGGTTTATAATATTTATCTTAGGGTTTGTATACCTTGGGTTTATGGTATTTATCCCTTGGGTTTAATATTATTCCCCTGGGGTTTATAATCCCTTAGGGTCTTAGTATTAATCCCTTGGGTTTATAATTTCTTTGCATTTATAATATTTATCGTAGGGTTTATATATCTTGGTTTTATAATATTAATTCCTTTGGTTGAATATTATTTCATAATACTAATTAATAATGGTAGTAATATTTGCTAATAATAATAGTCTTTATCGTCGAGAGGGTCTTGGATAGACGATGATTGGGTGTTTTGTTAAGGCACTCCTTCATGTGAAGTCATCGTTTCAATTCCTTGATTCAATCGGGTGATCTATTGGACATGATGAAAATGTAGTGCTCCCAATCTTACAAAAAAAAAAAAAAATAACCATTATTATTTAGTAACCCAAGGGATTGGAATTATAAATCCAAGGGGTTTATAATATAAATCCAAGGGGTTTATAATAAAACCCCAAGGGAATATAAACCCAAGGTAATAATATTAACCAAATGGATAATAAATTAAAGGGACTAATACTATAAACCTTAGGGTTTGTATTCTTTTTGGTTTATTTTAACAATTCATTGGGTCTGTTAGTGTAAGGGTTCATACTTGTAGGGTGTAATACTAAATCCCTTGTGATTATAAACCCATGGGTATAATTTTAACCAAATGGATTATAAACCCAAGGAATGAATAGTAAAATCCAACCAATTATAAACAAATGGAATGATAAACCAAAGGGATTAATACTAAAAACGTAAGAAAATCCATTGGGTTTATTATCTATTGGATTAATGTTATTCCATTCGATTTATAATCCCTTCGAGTTTATATTATCAATTTGTTGGGTTTATTAATCTAAGGGTTCATATTCGCAGAGTATAATATTGTTGAAATGGTTTAGTGTTTTTGCATCCCTTTAAGAAAATAATGAATAGTTCTATATAATTGTTGTTGTTTCTTGCAATTATTTATATGGAGACTGATAATTTATTTTTCTACTTTTTGATCATTTGGGTAGACTTGATGATTGGTAAAGTTAATTGAGAATTTGGAAGAAATTGAATGGGTCATTAATTTTTTGGTGGTTTTATTATTGTTTGATTAGTTAAATTTAACCTGTTTCTACTTTATTTTCTCCTTTTTTTGAATTCTATTAGATTTATGTCCAATAGTTTTTTTTTCACTTTAAAAGAACATGTAAAAGCAAAAAACTCTAACAAAATATGTGCTTGTATATATTTGTTTGTTTCTTTGTTTATTTACTAATTTTTATTGTATCTTTCTATCATTTAAATGCATATATGGAGAATGATGGCATCTATTACATTAAAGAAATAAAATATATTGTTGCAACCATAATTTTTGTTTCTTATATTTGCAAAAGTTAAATAGGAAACATGGCTTCAATCCTTGTTCTATTGACGAGCATATTTGTGTGCTCCATGTAATGAAATTAGATGTTGAAACCTTGTATCATTTGCACCAAAGAGAATCTAGGAGGAAAACGAGAAGAGATTGGTTGGAAAGCGTGAAGCATTATGAATGTTATCCCATTGATTTGAATTGGTGTTTCCTTTGTCAATGGTCTCGGTGTGTTTTGGAAGAGACTCGCATTAAATAGTTGTGTTATGGTTGAGTATTTAAAGTTCATTTTACTTGTACAATTTGTTGGTGTTAAGAGACACAAAATAAATCTCTAAATAATATATGTCAATAAAACCTTTCTTTTTACGGTTTAAATGCCAAGAAATTAGATATTATTTTCTTGTTGTTGTCATGTGTAAAATTGTTTGTCAATTTTCTTTGAATTTTAATTGTTTGATAACGTTTCATATTCTTCCATTGCATTCAATATTTTTTTCCTGCATTTGTGATACATTCAGCTTTGTTGTTTGTATTGTTGAATGCATTTTAGTTTATAATATGTGAGGGTCTTTTATATTTGTCCTTCGGTCTACGTAAGGCTTTATAATATCTATCCCTTGGGTTTAATATTTTTCCCTTTTGTTTATACTTCATTGTGGCTATTATGGTAGTTGCTTCGCTTTATTTTCAGTTGGGTTGGCCAATTTAATTGTTCATATTCGTAGGTCCAAGTATTGTTCACTTTGTTTATTATAAACCGGGGAATAACTCATCCGTACAGTTAATTATTCCCTTTGGTTTATAATATCTATTATGGTCAGCCATGTTTTATGACTTCAATCATTGTTGAACATTAAGATTGTTTCAATATGAAAATCAACTATGGTCAATAATCATGGTCACATTGTGAGAAGGATTGTATCTTTGTACAATATCACACTCTCAACCATGGTCAGCCATGGTTCAATGTTGTATAATGACACATATTGTCTCAATATAAAAATCAACCATGGTCAACTATTCTCCCATGTTGCAATGTGATAAAGCTTGTCCCAAAGTTGGTCAACAATAGTCAACCATAGTCCAACTTCTCATTGTAAAAAAACATGTGCAAATATGAAAACCAATCATGGTCAACTCTTGTCAAACATGTTTATTTAAGGTTTTATAATATTTATCTTGGGGTTTATATACCTTGGGTTTGATATTATTCACTTGGGTTTATAATGCTATAAACCCCATTGTTTTTAATATAAATATTATAAACCCAAAGAGTTACTAGTTATTTAGTAAACTAGCAAATTGATATTGTAAACCCAAGGGGTTATTATTAACCCATTGGGTTTATATTTCCCTTCGGATTTTAATCTCTTCTATTTGTAATTCATTGGGTTTTTTGTATTAAAGCCCCAAGGGATTATAAACCCAAAGGAATAATATTAAACCCTTCTTAAAAACCCTATATCAATGGCACTCCTATTTTTAATGTGATTTTGGGAGTGCATTAATGTACGTTAATATACATTATTGTACATCAATGTAGTTTAACTAATATACATTTGTGTGCATAACGATCATGTATATTTAGTTAAGTACATTAATATGCACACTAATATATATATAGTTAAGTACATTAATGTACATTTAAATACACTAATATACATTAAAATACATGAATATACTAATATGCACAATAATGTGCATTACATATATATAAATGGACAATATCGTATATGGAAGTTCATATAAATTTATAAGTTCATACAATATATGGACAATATTATATAGTGATGTGATTTATAAATGTGGTTGATGTACACCTATTATCAACTATATTTATTAATGTGGTTGTATTAGTATTAATTCTATGGTTTATAATATTAATCTTATAATTCATAATTCTATTATTCATTTATTAATGTTATATATGATAATTAATAATTAATAATATAATTATAATATAAATAATAGTAAATCTTATTGTTTATATTATTGTTATATTAAAATTTAGATTATAATTTTCAGAATTTATTAATCTTAGGGGTCTTTATATAGTAATTTAGGATTTAAAGATGTTTATTATATTAAACCTCAAAAATTAATATTATAATATCATTATTATAATTCTTATTATTGTTAATTAATGTCAATATTAAAATAAATATTGTATTTATAGGAAATATTTTTTTAATGAATTTTTATGAAACTTTTTTGTAGTAATGGACTTAAAGAACTTTGGAAAATCAAATATTAATAATCTTTGGTATTTATTAATTAATATTAAATTTTTGTTATACATTTTATCCGTATATCAATCACATTTATTAATGTAATTTAGTATGTGATTAAACATATACACGTAATATATATTGACACGTATACTTGATATTTATTTATGTAATTGTGTTTGTAAATTGAATATATGATTAATATAAAGCTAACATATACGCCCAAACTTTTATTGACATATAAGCCTGACATTTATTCATATAATTGTGCTTGTAATTGAATACGTAATTGATATACAACTGACATATTATACACCTAACATTTATTAGTGTGATTGTACTAATTTAAAATTAAAATTAAATTATAAAAAAAAGCGCGAACGGTTTGTGCATGTCTAACCCATTCAGACTACATAGATGAAATCGTACTCGTATTTCCTCTATCATATTAATGCGAACCAGAATAGACGGGTGACCCTTCAGAATACGAATTCGTGGAAAGATAATTTTTTTACGAAACTTTAGAAATAAATGAAAACGAGAAACTATGAGGACATCTATGGGACATTTTAATGCTAAGTATCTTCAGTCAATCACAAATGTTAAAACACGTCTCTGTCCTTTTTTTATCTTGAAGCGTGTTAATTTTGATGACCCCAGCCAATTTGAAAAGGCATGAGGACGGCCTAGTTGTGATGGTTCTCCTAATGCTTTGGCGCTTCTACCGTCATCTCACATTCAATCCCTCTCATGCCAAATGTTTCAGTTATCTTTATAGTCTGCACGATTGTTTTTTACGACGTTGCATCGTATCTTTCTTTATCATTTTTAGTGCGCTCCTCTGTACCACCTTTTATATATTTTAAAAAGTGAAAGCGACTTCTCTCTCTCGATTGTTGTTGATAATTCAAGGTTCCTCGCCCTACTTGTAACTAGCGTACGAAAACAGATAGAACCAATATCTATGTGCACTCCAATTATATACTTCACGTTTTCAGTCTCTGGTCAAGTATTGTGACATGAGGTGCCCTGGGTCTCCGGTCTAGTATTGTGACAGCAGGTGCCCGGGAACTTAGAATTACTATTTTTTACACCGTCGGTTTATTTATTCTAATTCAGTTTCCAAGTCAATAGTGTTATGGTTGTTATTGGCTGTTATCTATTTATTTAGGTTTATTTATTTAGGTTTATTTGTCACTGTTATTCATGGAAAATTAAGTTCATCTCTAATTGTCTCTAGGGATCTTTAAAAGACAGATTTTCGCTCTTGAGAAATGCTTCTAATCCTTAAGCTGTTAACCTATTTCCAACACTTTTAGCTAATAAAAAGCAATTTTAGATTATGCTCCCAACCCATAAACTAGAATTACCTTCAAGAGCCTTATTGTAGAACAAAGAAAGAAATTATTTTAACAGGGGACGAGGCTAAAGATAGCCTATGGGACATATTACTTCTTAATCTGCTTGATGTATTTATCTGGCCATTTTTTTGTGAAGCTTCAAAATAAACACTCACAGCTTCTCCACAAATCCTGGCCATTTTTCTGTGAAACTTCAAAATAAACACTCACAACTTCTCCACAAACCCCTCGCTAAATAGATTATCCCATGAGCTAGCTGTCAGCGTATCTGCATAATTTTCCCTGTAATGCATCACATTTTAAAATGAAATGTTTTTATGTTTCCACTTTTCTGGAAAAATAAAAGAACAAATATTTTTTCCCCCACACTTTTTTTTGGCATTTTCCCCTACCCTCTTTCACAATGGAGTTGATGAGTATTAGTCCTTAACTTAGCAATAAGAATTTAACATCTATGTATAATTTTGGTTTGGTTGATGACTATGATTGGAATTAAACACTTCAATATAATATTTTTTCCGAACTCCTTATTCCAAATATGTAAATTGATTTATCTTTGTTTCTTATATATTAGAAAAAAAAAACTTGTATTGTGATTTTATTCATAAATGGAAAATTCAGGGTAGAAATGGTAATTTGTACATGTCTCCGACTATCCGAAAGCTGAGCAATCAAGCAGGGATGTCAAATCAATCCGCAATTTCAATTATGGATTAATACAGTAGTATGTGCTCTAATAGGCAATGACAGTCTCTTTCATTAGTGCATGACGAATGCCTCCATATTCGTCCCAGCAATTATTATGTACAATTTGCAATATGTTAGTGTATGACGAATGCCTCCATATTCATCCCAGCAATTATTATGTACAATTTGCAATATGATGAAAGTCATGAAAATTCGTACGTCAAAATTTGGAAAAAGAAGAACCTAATAATAATTTCCATCCTTCCCGAAATTGTATTTTCGGGAGCAAATAATTGAGGATTGCTCAATGATTTGTGAATGATATGACCTGTGAAAAGAATGGATGTCCCGAAAAATTCTATTTTCGGTAGCAAATAATTGAGGGTTTCTAAATGATTTGTGAATGAATATGATCACTGAAAAGAAGAACATAAATATAATTTTATGAAATGTTTCAAATTATTAAGTAAATTTACCGTTACGGTCATTTTCTTTATCTCTAAATTTGAAAGGAATTTTTTACGACTCCTTTTGAGATTGATGTAACAAATTTAATTATAGAGTATATTTGTGATATTTAACAAAAAAAATAATCTTAATAAAAAATTTAAACAATATTATCAGAAAAATATTTTAACAATTATTTTAATTCACAAATGTGTTTTTGGGTTAATTAAGAAAAAACATTTTAAGTTAAATGTATTGAAAGAAATGTACACAATATTCCTGATGTGAGTTTTTAGTGAAAATATTTTCTTATTAGTCAAATATTTCTTATTCATTTAAGTGATTTTTTATTTATCAGGTCTATTATAAAGAGATATATACCATTCCTTTAATATTTTGAATATTCCTCTAACAAGTGAGATTGAAAATTATTTATAATAAAATCTTATTTCATATTGAAATAAATAAAATATTTTAATATATATTATTTTAAATAATAAAAAATTATTAATTTTAAAATGAAATATAAAATAATTGAAAAAAAAAATGTGCTTATTTCTTTTAGGTTTAAAACAATTTGATATTTAAAATTTATTAATAAAAAGTAATTAATATAAAATATAAATAAAATATTTTAATATTAATTTTAATTAAAATAATTCATATCAATTTTATAATGATGATGATGATGATTAATGTCCACTAAGACCAGGACTAGTGTGGCTTATCGAATCTCAAGAAAAGAAAAATAATCTAATTGTGATTCTTCAAAATCTTGTTTCTGTGATAAAAAGAAGAGAAAGAAGTGCTCCAAGATTGCTATAATTGGGATGAGTTAATAAGTCAAGCACATTGGAAGTGTGGTAGATGTTAGTGAATTAAGAGCAAATGTGAGTAAGAGTCGGGCAGTCTAAAAGGAAGTGTTTTTCATCTTCCACCTTCTTAGTATTGCAAAGATTTTATCATCCTAGGGAGTCGTGGGAGTAGACCACCACCTGGTTTCACTTCGAAGCTCATGAGAATTAGGTCTTATCCTAGCGATGTTCTTTTATTTTTCTTATTGTTGGTCAACACAAAGAGATAATTCTAGTTATCAAGGGTGGGGTTTATTACCTCATTATAGTATCTTAGCTTCCTTTTACCCTCCAGCTCCTTATCATGACACAACTTGTCCTTAAAATTGGAGGTAATAGTATCTTTGACACTATCTTTGCTTCCCATGATGATCTCTTCCTTAATCCCCCAATGGTTGAGCTAATATTGGGCATCCTTATGCAACCTGTGCTTGAGGCGAAGTTGAGGGTTTTGACTAAAGTTAGAAGAAATTTTTGGGAGCCTCTTGGATTACATGTTGTAAATATTCTTCTTTTACATTAGATATCTAAACATAGGTGTACTTTCAATGGGGGACATACCAACTTCGATCAAGATGATAGGAGAGGGAGTATTTCTCTTAATCTTTAGGTTGTAGTTTGTGAATTGATTTTGAATCATCTCAATATTTCTCCACAACTCTATGGAAATACTGCAACCACAAAATTCACATTTGTATAAGACAACAGGGGTGACGATAGTCTCAAATAGGAACCGTATTTTACTCCAAATGCAAATATCAACCGCCTTACAATTGTTTTCAATCTCATAATAATATTTCCAACCTCCAATAATCCTTTTCTCGATGCTATAATTCCAATTGAGATGATGAGGAACGTCAATACCCAAATATTTATAAAAAGAAACCTACCCTAAACAATGGTTGTCATAGACAAAACTACCAGGGGTGGCCCTTTTTTATTTAGTGATCATGACTTTAGTCTTATTGGTATTAGGTGTCATACCCATCTTGGAGCAAAAGAAATGAAGAGTCTTAAGTTGTTTGTCTAGGTCATCACAGATTTTTGCAAGAAGAACAATATCGTCAGCATAAAGGAGAAGAGTAGTGATTATACCACCAAGCTCAGTGCCCTTACATCCTGTACTTTTGAGACACTCCTCAAGCTTATTGATGTAAATACCAAAAAGGGTAGGGGATAGGGACACCATTGCTTAACCTCGATATTGTATTAATATCTTTAGACCACCCTTCATTGGTATTAATCTTGGCAATGGCAGTCTCATGGAGGCAGATCACAACAATCCTCAGTTTAGGAGGAACCATGATCACTTCAAGTCTCTCTTGAAGCTTATCTCAAGGAACATTGTCGAAAGATTTTCTAAAGTCCACAAAACAACATAAGATATTGGATTTACTATTGTGACATTCCTCTGCAATGATCCTGAGAGTAACAAGATGGTCAATAGTTGAGTGATGTCTACTAAAACTAGCTTTCCCTTTAGCTCATTTACCATGGCTTTCAAGCCAAAGGCTAAGCTTCATTTCCAAAATGAGTCCATATAGCTTGGCTAGGATGTGGCTAGTCATAATGGTCTTGTACTTAGAGGGAACACTTTTGTCCCCATTTTTAAAGATCGGCATAATAAAGCTTTGTGTCCAAAGCTTAGGGAAGTCATTTTGTGCAGCCAAATTGAGAAGCTTGTGGAGATGAGGAATGAGGATATATCTTCTCATTTTAAATATCTGAGCTTGGTATCTTTCAATATCTTTAGCTTTCCCATTAGTGAGCTTATTAATCCCAGACTCAATGTCTTCCAGGGAAAACATATCATCCTTAATAGGAGTGTTTAAGATGGTGGCCATGCTATCTGGAGAGTCATAAAGATTTGTAAGATAGGTGTCACAATTTTCTAGGGGGATAGAATGATTATCGCTAGTTTTACGAACAAAAACATTTCGCCAAAAATTTCTAGGCACAACTTTATAAAGGTGGATAAAATTCTCTTGGAGGGGTTGATTTTATGAATTCAAATGTGACAGGAAACAGTGTTCCTTATATAACAAGCTATACCACCAGAACCCCCCAAGGAGGGTTTCTTATTCCAAGTTGACCAAAGAGTGAATCCATTAAGGTAACGGACCCTAGATTCATCATGTTCCCAAGTTTTAACTAAAAGAATAAGATAAATATCACTCAGGATCTAACTTGACATAGGACCTTTAGACCATGGAAAACCACTAAAATTCTAGAAGAGGATACAGACTGATGCAAGTCCCTATTTCTCCATTGTGTTTAGGACTTTATCTCTAATAATAGCTTTCTTATTCCTATTGATTTCCCATTTTCCTTAGTTTCTTACCTCCTTGACCTTTTGGACTTCTTTACTAAGCTCATCTTGGTCTTCTAGAATGAGATCTTAGTTTACAAAGATTCTTGTTTCTTTCAGGCTTGCGGATTTCTTGAGTATATCCAATTTATGGTCATTACAGCTGACCTTGACACATATTAGCCTATGTTTATTCTCAAGTATATTTCCTACCCTTATGGCATCTATGAAATAAGTTATTTGAATTTCAGATTTTTCTTTCAATTGTTCTTTAACTATCTCTAATATGTCTTTATTACTTTTTTCTTTTATATCAACAACTATAAGCTGTAAGGCTCTTTTGTGGTGCTCATGGTAGAGTACAATTATTTTATTAATTTCCTCTTTTATGCTTTTAATATTTAATTTATTCTCTATGTTATTTAGGGATGAGCTGTTATGTTGCTGTTCTTTGAGATTTTTAATCTTGCTTTTCAAGGTGTCATTTTGTTTAACCATTGCTTGTTTTCTATGTTCTATTTCTAGAATTCTACATTTCATTCCTTGGAGCTTAGTCTCAAGTCTAATTATTTTATTTTCTAACAATTTTTTGTTGTTTTCAAGCATTGTAGTTAATTCTCATTTAAAATGGTTCTCTTTCTTATCTTCATATCTCTAAATATTCAATGTACTCATAAAGGCTTTCTAGGGTAATTTTACTTGGTCTGCCTTTGGGAGAGGGGGTATTAGAAATATTAAGGGCAGTACTCATACTGTAAATAAAAAAAACTTAACAAGAAGAGGGTAAGTGGGAACATATGCACCTGTCAGAGTTGTATTGAGTGCAACAGAACTAATGTGAGGTTACATCATAGGGGTCAAAATCTGAGATAAGAACCTTTTCACCCATTTTGAGAGTATTTTCGAAAATTCACTACTCTCTTTGATGCCCTTTCTGTGCCAGAAACCCAAGGCAAATTTACAATCATGCCCTAAAAGTGCCTAAAATGGGAATTTTCTTCTTCTTCAATTACAGAATACAGAAATTCGTTGCTCTCTTTGATGCCCTTCCCATGACAGAAACCCCTGCCGAATTTAAAATCCTCCTCCAAAAGAGCCAAGAATGGGAATTCGATTCCCCCTCTTCAATTACAGAATATGGAAATAAGAAGAATATCACACCGTAGAGATGAATCATACCTTTTTACCGTGGAGATGAACCAATGTGTTTGCACCTGAGAGATGGATCAATAATAATCAGTATATGTACTCTTCGTAGAGATATTGTATCCACAACATATATATGATGTTGAAGGTAGCACCACACAGTTATATTATGTTTGTGAAGACTAAACAAATCACCATAGAGAAATATTATAGAAATCCAACCACCACAACACAAAGATGAAATATGTGAACCATCGCACCATTGAGATGAATCAAATCACCACAGACGAATATATAACTCATCACAGATGAATATATAACTCAAAATTACAGAATACGAAAATTTTCCGCTCTCTTTGATGCCCTTCACATGCGAGAAACCCTAGCTGAATTTACAATCCTCCTTCAAAAGTGCCCAGAATGGAAATTCGCTTCTTCCTCTTCGCACTACAGAGATGAACCAATGTGTTCGCACCGAAGAGATGAATCAATAATAATCAATATAGTTAAAAATAGTTAAATTATTCCACTATATTTTGAAATATAAATTATTTTCCATATTTAATACATAGTTTAAAAGTATTAATGAGTAAAATGAGTTAATGTGAATAATAGATAAAATATTTTAATATTCATATAAAATGAAATAATTTCATATGACTTTTCAAAAACCAGGTCTAAATTCAAATTAGTACTAAATAAATTGTATTATAAAATTTATTAAATTCATTTGAATAAAAATATTTCTGAGAAAAAAGCAAAAATATATTTATTACCATTCATATAAATAATAATATAATCATAATAAACACTTTCTCTTTTATATATATATAAACACTTTCTTTTTTATTATATATATAACAAAGATATAGTTATATTTATTCTTCTTAGAAACACTTTCTTCATCGCCCACACTTTCTTTAAAAAAAAATATAGCTTTATTACTAAAGTAAAAGAAAATAAATTAAATAAATAAATAAATAACAAACTTTTATTTTTTTAATAATAATTAAAAACACTTAATTGAGTATCTTAACGCTATATTTGGTTTTCCTTATATGTTTCAATGGGTGTGGAACAGCCATGAGCGGATTTTTTTTTTAATAAAATACTAAACTGTAGATAGAGGGGATGGATTTCATTTTGGTAGCGACTAAAACCGGAATCTTAGTACCTTTAACACAACATTTTCTGCAATGGATATTCTATAGTTCAATAGTTGGATTTATTTTAGTACTCTCAAAACATAAATATGTTTAAGTCTAGTTGTTTATTACATTCATAATTTATTATGAATATTAAGAAATAGAAATGTAATATTCCCTAATGTAAATGATTATATAGTTTTGTAAATCTATGTTAAATTTTAATTTATTATAGGTAGAGGAGGATTATGTTCTTTAAGGTGTAAATATTTTTTTTTTAATTTGGGAACCTAATAGATTTGGAGTTCAGATCTATCTATGTTGGTTCTTAACACACATACACATAAGTGTCATGTTTATGTTGAGTATGGAAGGAAATACACATGTCTTATAATTAAGCACCACCATATATCTAACATGTACACATTATTAGAATTTAATACTCTAAACTCTATGCCTAAAAAGATCCCTTCCCCACAAACTAAGGAGTCTCATAAGCTAATTACATATAGTAAACAAAAATCTTATTTTATGGATGGGCCCTTTCTACTCCGTAGAATAAGGGAGATCTAATTCCTTAAATGTTTAACATAAAATTTAAATTTCATATTTACAAATTATTAATAAAAGAAACCTTGGCTAATCTCACATGTCCATAATATGCAAACTCTAAAATGTTTAGTGATATTTTGTAAAAATATTCAAACTTATATTAATTTTATATATATATATATATATAGATATATTATATATATATAATTTTGGCCATTTTTAAAGTAAAAATACTTTTTATACTATAAAATTTGGGCGAATCATGTTTAAAAAAATGGAAATTAGCGATTGGTTTTTCTTTAAGCATTGGAAATTGGGCCCATCTATGAATATTATCCCCTAAAAATTTTCCTTGGTTCAAGGTCGGGTATAAATAAAATATTTCAATATCCACACTAATTAAAATAACTCATAGACCTTTAAACTTAAAAATAAAATTTTCCATCCACAAAAGCCACATGCAAGAGAATTGTGATAGTCAAAGGGGCCAAATTGTCAACAAAAGTAAAATGGATATCCTCTGATTTATACATCCTTGCTTATAATGATAACATACATAAGCTATATCAGAATTTTATTACAACCATCAACACTTCCATAACCAAGTTCTCTATCGATGTGTCATATAAAAAAATAATATACCTAGCAACCCTTGATATCATAAGGATTGTAAAATTGCTAGAAAATTGATTAGGAATTCTCATAAAAATCATTTAAAACTTGGTAAGGTAAATATGTAAAAATTTATTATTAAAATGAAGAAAGGGTATTATATAACTAGAAAAAAATAGCATCTATTGAACCTATTGACGGGCCTCCTAAATAGGTACAAATCAAGGCCCATCTGGCCATCCTTTAACATACATTTACCACTCTTTTTTCATTTGATGACACCTTTTTGGGTTACAATGTGTTCATTATGGAGATTAAGGAATATTTTTCGTATATTATAGCCTAACATGTTGAATGTGTAGGAAAAGGAGCATTTATTGTGTAGAGGTACATTGGAAATTAGTTGGACAAAAGGGATGAAGCTCGTTCCCTTCATTAACTCACCAACAACTCGGCTGGATATTGGGAAATTACTACACTCAATGGCTGCAAGGATCTCAAGAGAATAGATCCACTTTCTAGGGATTTTGTAGGGAAGAAGCCCTCCTTCCAACTAGGCTACCCCATCACTCATTTTGTATAAATAAAGGAGCCCGAGAGCGCAGTAGGATTTTGAGTTTTAGAGGATCACAGTGACTTCTAATGCAAGATTTTGTTACCTGTCATTCCAAGTTCCATATCATATACTTGAACACTTTTTGAGATCAATTAAAACAATTTTGTTGGCTTCAGTCTGAGTGTGGTTTTAGAGGAATAATTTGCCTTGGGTTAGGGCCCAATCCAAGCACTCTACTATCTATCTGTTGTACACTTCTGAGATGCATTTTCTTTTCTGCACTTAGTTTAACATAATTTCCTTTTTGTAAGACTTTCCTATGTGAAAAACAATTCCTCTATGGATTTATCAATAATTACTCTTGGAAAGTGTGGTTGTAGGTTTTGTAATGGTAATGACAAAAATATAGTTCTTCTCTTGATGGAATAGTTATATGTTGGCTAAAATTCAACTCATTCTTTCTCTTACAATTTAGTTTTATGTAGTTAGTACTTTTTACATTCCTTAGAATTTGATGTTTTCTTAGTTGAATAACCTTCAAGTGCACAGATGATGCTACTCGCATACAAGGAAAAACACCATCATTTTCATTTGTAATCCTACCATTAACACCCTCTTTTTATTCTCATCCATTTTTAACGTAGTCTATACATAGAAAATTCATTACATATTTGTTAGAGGCTATTAGGTTGCATTTTCCTCATGGATGATGGACTCCTAAGGAGGACTAAGCTTGGAAAGGACTTCCATACCTTCCTCCAAGATTCTACCATCTTCCCTCACCTTCACCTGACATTGTAATCCCTTGGAATGCTCTTGGATGCAATCTTATAGTAATACAAGGTATTCTGTAGCATCTTGTAGCAATCCTCACCACAAAATCCATCAGAACTTAACCAAAATTTCTCTTTAAGCCTATTTTTTTCTTCTTAACCCTTAAAAACGTCTTCTAGGCCTAAGGAAGAACTTTAGGAAGATCATATATACCTTAGAACACTTATTTAAATCAGTTCAATTTATTTATGCAATTAGGGTTACTTGTTTTGAGCATTAATGCAATAGCATATGAACAATTTAATTGTTATTTCATACAGCATTTATTGAAGCTTGTAATTGGAATAGTATTTACTTAGGATGCAATATTTTAGGGTTGATTTTATGTCATTTACTTTAGGCACCTAGACTAGGCTTATTTCTCCATCATTTATTTCCTGCAACATATTAGTGTTTAAATTCCAAGTATTTCATTCCTTGCAAATAGATTAGAGTTTTCTCTTATGCAATAGGACAACAAATATTTTGCTTTCTTGCAAAGTTATATTCTTCGTAAAAAACCTTTTTTAATCTTGCAAAATGGTCTTTGTACACTTGGTTTGATTCACTAGCTCACAATAAATTAGGTAGAATTAGGCTTAATATGCATACAACACTATCCTCTCTTATTTTTATACAAATAATCAATTGATAAATTAATATTGGTAGCCCTAGGAATTGCAAAATTCTTGTTCTAATTCCAGAGTTCATCACTTTTTAGAACCATTGTCAGGGAGTTGTCAAAGTAGTTAGCGTTTCTCTTTTGATTTTTTTTCTTTTCATTGTATTTCTTGAAAATAATAAAAAGTTTATTTTTCATCAATTTTTTGTCTGTGTAGAAAAAAAAAAAAGAAAGAAAGGAAAAATAAAACAAAAATAAATTTTTTTTCATGCCCCATAAGGTTAGTGACAACTTAGGAAAGTTTCTCCCTAAAACCCCCACTCCTACAAGTAATTGACCATCACTCTTCTTTGGTGACGATGGACCTCCTACTCTGACCACCGAGGATTTGGAGAACCCTTTGGATAAGTAGCAAGATATCTTTCAAGAATCTATAGAAGAGTAAGATCCTATAGAGGAGTAAGAACCTACATCACCTACCCACGAGATGGCTGGAAATAGGAAATCTAAAGTCTTTCATATCAAATAATCCAATGGGGATTCTAGAATGAAGAACATAATATCTACTACTCTACCATGTTTCCATGGCATACCTTTTGAGGAACCTAATATATTCATTTCTGAGTTTTTCTGAGGTTTGTAGAAACTATGATTACTCTTTTGATGAGTAGAAGCTAAAGTTGTTTCCTTCCACTTTCAAATATGCAACCATGCGCTGCCTCATGACTTTGGAAAGAGGAAGCATCACCACTTGGGATCAAATGCAATAAGCCTTCAATTAGAAATAAAAGGATTAGTATACATCCAGGAGCACCAAGGAAGAAATGTTTAGAATAACTTGGGGATAGATGAGTCCCTACAGAACTATGAAGAAAGGTTTCAACTTAATTAAGGGAGATCTAACTACACCCTTCACTCAGAGTTAGTAAATATTGTATTACTCAGAGGAGTTAGATGTGAGATCATGGAAACCCTTAACATGTTGTCTATGAGAGACATTTACCAGTTGAATTATGATGATATTAATATAGTATTCAAAAATCATTTTAGGGTTGGAAGGAAAATGGGAAGATCTAGTCAAGGTCTGGTAAATTCTTTACCCTCTACCTCAACTATCAAACATTAAATTTGGAATATGCTAGAATATTTGAAGAGTGAAATATTTCATATTGTTTCCTTACAAATGGACACCATGCAGATTAAGAAGAAATAAGAGGAGGCAAAAAGGTCACTAGCTATATTTTTCCCTAGATGAACCAAGAGGCACCCTAGAAATGATTTCCCACTAAATTTAATATAAATCTTCATTGTTTGTGAAGAGAATCATGCAACTGAAAAATTCCCATCACTTGTAGGTATAAAGGAATTATATAATGGGATAGAAGGAGGCTTAGAGTAGCTTTTCTTTTTCAACCAAAGGTGGCCACAAGGCCGTCAACCATATCAACAATGCATGCATATTATACACTATCCTCTTTTCAATTCAAATAAATATATACATTTTCATCCTTGGTATTCTACAACCAAATCACCTTGGTCCATGTCTTCTCCTTGGACTTACCCTTATCACTATCCTCCTCATCCTACCAATCCATCCTTCTAACCATATCAACCCCAACCTTCTCAATAGGGAAATACCTCACAAGGATGGAGGCCTAATGAACCCCAACCACTTGCCTTAATGCATCCTCCTCCTCCTCAACCATAGCTACCTCACAATAATCCACCCAAGCAAACTCAAATGCCTACTCAACATAATTTGAATCCAAACAACAAGAAGGCCTAACAAGTTTATAGTGGGGAAACATACTACCCTACTTATGTTATGGAAATCCAGGAAATCAACCTTAGGTATGGTAAGGTACTTCCATATTATCAACCACCTTCTCCATTAGAATATCTTAAAAGAGGAGAAGGAAGACAGTACCCCTCAAGCCAATATATCTCCCTATCTTGAAGCTTGGTTCAACCTAAGTGTCATAACCTAGAAGATGATGAACTTTTGGGAGAACTCAAGAACATGTGCCTTAAAATACCCCTCCTCCTAGCCATCAAAGATGTTCCCATATATAACAATATCATAAGGGAAGAATGGTTCAAAAGCCCCAGAAGGAGGAAAAGAGGTTCCCCAATAATCAATGTTTTTTGGCAGTTGGTCGATCTAATGCTTGGCAAGGTCATGTCCCCAAAGTATTTGGATGTTGGTAGCTTGGTAGTGGATGTACATATTAACGGTATTATAGTCCCAAATGCTTGATTGACCTTGGGTCTAAAATCAATGTCATGGTTATGGAAACTATATTTAAGCTCAACCTCTAGGGAATCCTAAGGAAAACCAACACATTGTTGCAAGTTGCAGACAGATCCACAGTATCCCCTAAGGGTCTTATTAAGGATGTGATGGTATCCATCAATTCCTAGGAGTACCCCACTGATTTATTTGTACTCTAACCCAAGACAAAGTTTAATGGGTATCCTCTCAGCTTAGGGAGATCTTGGTTAGATACTATTGATTCTTACATCATTTGTAGAGTTGGAAACATGAAAATAAAGAATGGGTAGATCACAAAGAAACTTGTAATTAGCCCCTCTTCTCAACCCCTTGTTAAGTATGATTTTCCTATGTCGGTAGAGGAAGAAGAAGGAGAATAATTATATTAGTCATCCCCTACCTAATCTGTACATTGGCAACCACTATAAGGACAATGAAATTAGATGAGGATGATCTTATTAACAACTTTTTGTAAAACCAACATCTCGTTGCCATGAAAACTGATGAACCAATAGAGAAATATTTAGGGCAGCCTAAAAATAACCCATGGGTAGAATTATTCATTGTTGATAATGATAAAAATCAAGCCAAAATTGTGGAAATCAGTCCATCTAAAACCTTAAAAATCAGTCATTCTGTTTTAATAGAATAACAAGGGAAATTGTTCATTATGTTAAGACAACATATTGATGCTCTTGCTTGGGACTATAAGGAGATGAAAGGGGAACATCCCTCAATTTGCAAATGTAACATATAAATTAAAGATGAATCTAAACATATGTGCTGACCCCAATGAAGAATGAACATGCCCTTAAAGACACTGTGAAAGAAAAATTGCATAAATTGCTAGATGCAAGATCCATTTACCAGATTTTAGATAGTGAATGGGTGTCACCTCTAGTTATTGTTCCCAAAAAGAATAGGAAGTGGATAACTTGTGTTGATTATAGGGAAATTAGCAAGGTTGCATAGAAAGATCATTTTCCCTTAGCATTTATTGATCAAGTTTTGGATGGTCTTTTAGGGAAAAAGTTATTTTCATTCTTGGATGGATTTAGTAGGTACAATCAAATCTAGATCAGCCCTAAGCATCAAGATAATATCTCCTTCACATGTACATGGGGGAAATTTTCCTATAGGGTCCTTCCCTTTGACTTATGTAATGCCCATGATAGCCTCAAAAGGCTAGTGTTGATTATTTTTACTAACCTTATTCATGTTTACAGTTGAAATTTATAAGTATGACTTCACTCCTTATGTGGATAATTTCTGGGAAGCCCTCGCTGACATATGTAAAGTTTTAATGAATGTAGGGATGGTCCTAGGTCACTTCCTCTATAAGGAAGGGACCCAATTTGAACCGAACAAGATTTCCATTATCAAAAAGGTCAATGTCCCTTAGAAAGAAAGGGATGCTAAGAGTTTCCTAAGACTATTTGGATATTATAGGAGATTTATTAAATATTTAAGTAAGATGACCTTACCTTTGTTTTGTTTGTTGCCTAAAGATGAAGATGTTTTGTTAGAAAAACAAGTGTCAAGAAGAATTTGAGGAACTCAAGGAGAAATTAACCACTACACCAATTCTCATAGGTCTAAATTATGCTTTTTGTTTCCACATTCACACGGATGCATCTAAAAAAGTCGTAGGGGCATCCTTGGGACAAGTGGAAGGTAAGTTTCATTATGCCATCTATTTTATTAATAAGAATCTAACCAAAGTTGAACTAAACTACACAGTTACTAAAAAATAACTCTTATTTCTTATACACACCTTGAACATGTTTAGACATTACTTCACAAGGTACCAAGTTTTTCTGCATGCTAATCATGCAACAATTAAGTACTTAATGTACAAACCTAATGTCAACGCTAGGATCATTAGATGGTTATTGTTGTTACAACAATTTGATCTAACAATTGGTGATAAGCCAGGAAAGGAAGATAACATAGTTTCCAATAAAATGGGAACTTGACCAAGTTCTCAATTTTTTAGAGGATGCAAAAAATCATTTGATTTTGAAAATTATTGATTCCAAATACACCTTTTTTTGGAGCATATTTTTGAGATTTTATATTTTTTTATGTATTAAATATGCATATTCTTTTTAAATGTCATGCCAATTTTGAAAAGTGTTGATACAACGTCAACTAAATTTTTTTGGGCTTATTTTGAAACTTTAAATTTTCTCATGTATTAAGTATGGATAACTTTTTTAAAATGCTAGTGATTTTCATGCAGATTTTGAAAAGTGTTGCTGCATCAACAACTTGTATTTTTATTTTTGGCACTTTAAATTTTCTTATGTCCTAAGTATGCACCTTTTTTTTTTTTTATGTGATGGTTATTTAACCATTTTTTGACTTATCTTATTCATATTCTTGTTTTCCATCCAAAGATATTTGTCTTTTAAGGGTTTTTAATGCTTTGGTTTTTTTCTTTGCAATGTTTTTTTCTAATGAAATTATCACTTTTTTACGAAGTAAAAAAAAATGTAATAAAATTAATATTTTGAAATTAAAGTTTTTAATATATTTATATATCCTTCAATAATACTTCAATACACATAAAATAATTGTCAGCAAAAAAATGAAATTAAACATTTGATAATAAAAAAAATACGCATTTTGCACATAGATATAATTCAAAAAATATGTATTTCAAGTCCTTTTGACAAAAAATAAAATGTTAAATAAAGAAGTTTTAAGAGAAAGTTAAATAAAAAAAAGTTGAAAAAATAACAAATTTTATTGAAATTTATGAATTTTATGTCAAAAATGACATTTCAAGTTTTTTTTCAAAAAATAATGATTCACATCAATATATATATATAATTTAAAAAGATGAAAAAAAAGACTT
>APFE030991812.1:81763-125664 GCA_000404065.3 Pinus taeda | reverse complement strand
TGGGTTTTGTTTTTCATTTTTAGTTATTTCTCTATTTTTTTGAAATTAAAAAAAAAAAATTGCTACATTTTTTCATTATTTATCTAATTTTTTCTTACTATTTTTTGTTACACTAACAAATCAGTCTTGCTATGTGCTAATTTATTAGTTGATTTTTAAGTTTTTGTTACAATGGATCAATATTGCCCTCACTATGTGTAATTCATGGTTGAATTTTAAATGTTCATTGCAATGGATCAATTCCACCTCTACTGCATGTTAATTTAATGGTTGATTTTTAAATTTTGCTTGCAATGTGTCACAATGTCTTAGGTTAATATTTTTAAAGAGCTATATATTTAGCGTTTCAAAAAAATAATTTGATACACATATTCCTTTTATAGGATTTTTTTAGTCATGATATTTGGTTTCAAATTTTAAGGTTTTTTGAAATCATGATACTTTACCTTTAACACCATGGTAAGAAACTGTCATAATTTTAAGGTTTTCTGGAGTCTTGACATTTTTCTTCAATAGATTCATTTAAAATTGTTGGAATTTTAAGGCTTTTTAGAGACGTGATGTTTTATCTTTAACGTCATGCTTGAAAATTGTTGAAATTTTAAGGTTTTTCATCGTCATGATTTTTTATGCTAAAAACTGTTGAAATTTTATCCTTGAAAAAAATGATGATTTAGCATCATCATTTCGATTTCAGGGCATTTTTTCATGTCTTTTGTCCAAAATAAATTGGTTTTTACTACTAGTTTTTTAAAATGTTGAAAGATTACCCTAAACAAAGCATCATTCGTGCATACACACTTTCCATTTTCAAGTCATTTTTGCATATTTTTTGGGGAATTTTTAGCTATAGTTGTCGTTTTGAGGTCACAATTCTCATTTGATCAGTAACTTTTTTAAATGTAGTAGCAAATTTTTTGTCTCGACTAACATTTCCTACAGAGGATGGAGAGATGATAGTTGATAAACTCCCTGATGAGAACATCTTTGCAATTTCATTTTTGTCTCCTATGTTTTCTGACATAACAAACTTCTAGATTGATAGGAAATTTCCTCCCAATCTATCCTCCAAGGGAAATATCACAATTGTCAGAAAAATTGCCCCTTACTCTTGGATTTGGGGTAACCTTTTCATATTGGGACTACATCAGATCTTGAGGAGGTGTGTAAGGGAATATGAGTTCTTTGATATCCTCTCAGGATGCCATGATGGACCCTGTGGTGGCCATTTTTCTACTGAGAGGACAACCTTCAAAATTCTCCAAATAGGGCACTATTAGCCTACACTACACTAATATGCCAAGAGGTACACTACTAGATGTGATGAATGCCAAAGTATGGGCAAGCTGACAACAAAGGACAAAATTCTACTACAATCTCAAGTCCCTCTTGATCCATTTCAGAAGCGGGGCATGGATTTCATTAGACTAATTGAACCCCCATCCAGAAAAAAGAGGTACATCATTGTATGGATTAATTACTTGACAAAATGGGTTGAAGGTGAGGAAATTAAATCAACCATTGAAAACAAAGGTGCCAGAGTTCTTAAGGGAAGGTATCTTCTATAATTTTGGACTCCCAAGGGAGATGATCCCTAACCAAGGGGCTCGATTCAATTCTAATTTGATTGAGGGGATTATCGAGCAAAATCATATTAGGAATAATAAGTCCACTCCCTATCATTCTCAAGAGTATAGGAAGGTGGAGGTGAAAAACAAAGACTTGGAAAAGATATTGGTGGAGGACACTTGGGCCTATAATACCACATAGAATACCACCACTTGGTTCACTCCCTCTAAGTTGGTTTATGGAAAAAAGGCACCATTGTCCATTGAATTCAAGTACAATAGCCTAATGATGGTATCACAATTGGGTCTAGACATCACCAAAGCTCCACAAGAGACGTTCAAGTAGATCAATGCCTTTGATGAAATTAGGTTGTAGGATCTTATGCATACTCAAGTCATCCAATTGTAGAGGAATATTTGGCATGACAAACACATTATGGAGAGGATCTTCAAGGATGGTGATTGGGCCCTCTTGTATGACTATAGATTCAGGGAATTTAAGGGAAAATTGATGAAAAGATGGCTAGGTGCCTACCTGGTCAAAAACTGTTAAGAAAATGGCATTGTTCAGATCAAAGCAATTCATGAGGAAAAAGTTCCACTATTAGTAAATGGTTACTAGTTGAAACTCCACAAGAATCATTCGTCAAAGGAAGAGTTTACCAATTCAATAAACATAGAACTAAATGTGATTGGGAGCCTTAAATATCTCAATCAATGTAGATTTTGATCAATAGAGAAAAAATGGAAAAGATGAAAAAATGAAAAAAATGAAAAAAGAGAAAAAAGGATAAAAAGGCTAGAGAAAAACTCCATCAAGCACTTAGGGAAATCTCTTGGATTGAAAACCTCCATGAGGGAGTCTAAGAGTCTGAAAAAATATAAAAAATGATGAACAATAAATAAACAATCCCTAGATGAAAACCTCCTTTGAGGAACCTCAGGTAATCTTGTATGTTAAAGACCCCCTCTGAGGAAGCCTATAGGACTCAACAAGGGAAAAACAAAAAGAATAGAAGAAAAAACACAAAGAAGAGCAAGGAAACTCTTGCAATATTTTTCTAGAACTTTTGTAGGGTTGTAGTGACATTTAATGGAGGCTGACATATAGGGAAGAATCTTCCAAATTTCACCATAACATCCTCTAAATTAGCTATTTAAATGCATTCCATCCATCCATTGATTTTCCTGAATATTTTTGCATCATCAAATGGCCTTCCCGACCTAATTCTACCACAGTATTTAATTGCTACATGATTTTCGTAGAACTGTTACTAGATACTGTTCAATATGAAGAAAGAATTAGTTTGTGTGTTTTTCACTCACAAACAAGGAAGGGGGGCAACAATACACTTATAATTCGTTCACCACACAAAATGACCTCTTTCCCACCTTTATTCCCATATTTTTCCATCAAAATTATTGTCTTTAATCCCTTCATTCACCCCTCCTATCATAACAAATCTCTTTGACACCCATCCTTAACTTCCTTAAAAATTATGAAAAAATTCTAAAGCAATACTTGGATGAATTATAGGTCCTAGCAAGGTTTGTATGGTTGCGACAGGAAGACACATAGTCCTGTAGCAGTGTGCACATACCCTAGAGGATGAAAGTCAAGGAACCATATGCAAAATTTAATCACCATGGAAGCATTACAGGACTACAACCCTAGCCCTAAGTAGCTACAAAATATTATGCAAGATTTTATAGGATCCTTGTTCAACAAATAACAACAACATTCGATACACAATGGCACGAGAATTCTAAAGGAATTCAATGATCCAACTTCAATTAGAAAGGGGCACTCAAATAAATTTTCTAATGCCAATGCATGTAGAAATGAATACAATGAAATTACATCTCAAAATAAATTGAAAGAAACCTCACCCATGTTCAGTAATACCATGCAAACATCAAGTGATCAGTGCATCATCACAAGCACCACCAGGTACATATAGGTATGAAAAATTCCTAACCTCTCCCCTTCAGCGCATCATGGTTTTAAAAAATGTTGTCAATGGATGAGAGACAAGGTTTTGTAGGCTAGAATTCCTTCAATTGTCTTGACCACCCTCAAACAGCTAGTTGGAGTTGTCTTCCTCTCTCATCATATGCATGGAAGAGAAAAAACCAAGGAAAAGGTGATGACTATGAGGGGTGGGCCAATAGGCCTATGGCTAAGTTATGAAAGTGGTAGGTGGGGCCCAACTCATACAACGTGCTAAATCCACCACCCAACCACCGATAGCATAAAAGTAGGTCGAAGCCTCATTTGGCAGAAAATTTATATTCTCAAAAAGGTAAGGAGGCCCGCTACAACTGTCAGGAGTCGAGCTACCTATACTAGAGTTTTTATAGACTACTACAAAGGGGGCAACATGACTAGGAGACAATTGCTACAAGATTGAGATACTTTGCTACAAGATTCAAACTATGTGCTGCAAGGTTGATCTTAGGTGCTATAAAGGGTTCAAAATAGGTCGAGCTTGGGAGATTTCATCCAAAAAAAACTAGAATCAGAAAGGAATCTCCAAGGGAAGGGAAATTATTTATTTTTCCTCACGACGTGTGGAAAAGAAGCCTGCAGAATTGTTCATTCTTTTTCCATAGAACATCCTGCATCAAAACTTTGAAAATGAAATGAAATTAAAGTATGAAATTTTCTTGTGAATTAAGCTTGGTAATAGGGAAATGCGCTTGTTTTTTACTTAAGTTTGCAATTTGTCATTTCTATAACCATTGAAATTGAACTACTCCATTTTACTCCCATTATAAAACCATAAATTGATTAGAAAATCTCTAAAACTAGTAAGTGATAGGAGAATTTCCTTGCAAAATTTTGGAGAATTATAGTGAAAATCATGCGGTGTGGTTTTTACCAAAGAGAGGCGACAAACTCATAAACAATTCATTGACACCCTCTTGTCAGGAATATATTTGCAAATTAGCAATCATTGGGATTATTTGAGAAAATTAAGGGGTTTGATGATGAGATAGCCCATGAGTTTGTAGTAGGACTGTAGCCTCAAACGGAAGATAGTGCTACTACCATTGTAATAGATCTCATCATACATTTGAATGAATATTATATTAACTGAGTGAACACATTTCCCTAAAGGGTAGGATGGAGGACGGAAGCCTCAACATTCCTCAATGACCCTCATCACCGTTGAAGGGTCAGCTAGCCACTAGGAAAGAAAATTTGAGAAAAATAAGAAATCATATGAAGAAATAACATCCATAAAAAAAATGGAAAGAACCCCAAGCCTCATAGAAGAAGCCAAGCACTAGGGGAGCCAATGTTAAACAGACCCTCAAGTTGCAAGAGGAATCTTCCATGCTACATGAAGGTAGGGTAGTGCTATAGGAAGGAAGGGTAGCCCTATAAAAAGGCGTTTCACAAATATAGGAAGGAGGTGAAGGGTCACATGAGATACAAGAACTAGATCCCCAACCAGACCTTCGGTCTTGTTGTAACATACTTTATTTTTGATAAGTTATTTGTTATTTTAAAAAAAAGGGTATAGAAAATAAAGAAAAAATAGAAAATAAAAAGAGATGAAATAGAACACCATCAAAAGAAAGTAAAAAGGAGTTGAATAAGTGTGCTTGTTAAAGTGCCACTTCATGAATAAATTCCACTTTGTAATAATAAGGTCTGCGTGCAGTTTGTTCTTATGCCACAACATTTTCTTCTGATCTGAATCAAACTATTTAATCTTAATCAGATCATTTAATTTTTTGTTCTAGACAAGAGAATACATTTAACCAAACAGTTTAATCTTGGTTGAAAATTAGAAATTAGGTTAGATTAGGACAAATAAAAGGCCTAATATGCTTAAAAATTGGCCTAAAGTCATATAGATTAGGTTTATAATAGTTGATTAGGTTATTAAGGGCAGCTAGTCTAAATGTGCTCGTGATTGTGTTAATTATTATTATTGTTAATTACCCCGCTTAAGTGGTGATTAATTATTATAAAGTCTTATATGTAAATGCTTTTTAAATGAAGCTCATATACGACAAAGATTTTTGTCAAAAAGTGTTAATGATCGAACTGAAATCAATGGTTGTTTCCCTTCTCGCCCACATCAATGGTGGGGAAGCGCTTCGCATCCCACAAATACAAAAAGTGATAATGAAGAGGCGGGGTGTGAAAAGCAGTTTTACTCACGTGGGCCCCCTACCTACATGTCACCCTCTCAACGCTTTACACCCCACCACTCTAAACTGCATACCACAACCCCACCTCTAAAATCTACTATTCTCACTCCTACAACATCCAATACCACCTCAATGTCCAATCCTTTTGTGCCACATGCCCTCTATCTATTTTCATAGTCGTTCCTATTGAGTGTTCCCACTATCCGTTGTTTTATAAATGCTTTCCCATTGAGTTATTAATTGGTCGATTAGATCGTTACTAATGGCTTTTGTTGTAATGGTAGCTTAAATTTCCCTATAAATACTCATTATCCCCATTACAACTACTTTTCTTACTGTTCCACTGCTTCTAAATTATTCAGTTTCTTGCAAATTTTATGTTGAGACAAGTCTGTAACATAAATCATTTCTTAGCTATCTCTATAATTTTCTATCATATTTCCATTTCTCTTTAATATTATGGCTCCTAAGAAGAAGGAAAAACCTTCTGATGGTTCTTCTTTAGCACAGGAGAACCTGAAACATCTGATCCTCTTAACCTGTACCATATCCCATTAGGTGACGAATACTTCAAAATCACAGATGCTGAGTGTGAATTTGACATGCTCGAATTGTACAATTGGCTCACACAAACATAACTTGATTCATAGGATGAAATAAATCTCTAAGAATCAAACCTTCCTCTGTACATGTTTCCCCAAGCTCATTCTTTCCCTAATTTGGTTATTTGGTGTCAATCCAAGTATATTCCCTTGAAAGGAATAGTAGTGGCTCAGAATGGTGAAATTTTGATAACCATCAGCGTTGAAGCGATAAAAGAATGCTTTTGAACCTGAGAGTGATTCCCTCAGCTTTTTCTCCCCTGCAAATCTAATTGACCTATATCATAAACTTACATTCCCTCAGAGAGGTCATATCTTTGAGATTTTTTTGCCTGAAGATGCTGAGCTTCCCAAGAAAAATCCTCCTTACTCAGCATCCATGTTTCCAGAGAGAGCCATGCAAATTATTTCCCTCATGTCCTACCTGTTAGGCTACCCATCAGAAGAATGGGTAGACAAGGCTATCTTAGGTTATTTTTATATCTTTTCAAAGAAAACAAGCCTACCTTCATGTATAAATACAGTCAATTTTTGGCCAATTCTATGCATGAGCATCTTATGAAAATCACAACTAAAGGAGTATTCAAATACTCTTATATCTTATTTCACATGTTTATTTTTCAACAGGGAGACAAATTGCCCACTGTTTTGCAAAAGTAGGATGAGCAATAGGAAGATCAATCAATTATTCATTGGATCTCGTTGATCAGAAAGAACTCAACCTAGTTCAAATTTATAGATTTCATAGCCCATTTCATTCACCCAATAGCACAACTTTTCAGCAATCAAACTTAACCAAGATTTAGTCCCAAAATAAAGAGGATGTTGCACCTTAGTGATCAAGTTAGAATAAGAGACTGGTATCTCTACCAGAACTACATAGAGATGAGAGTATATGGGTGTGAGTTGGCTCCATATAAGTTGCCAAAGTATGTTCCAATGAAAATTTTCTCTTTGGAATAAATCATGAAATGATGAATATGGATGAGCTAAATTCCATCTCAGGAAATAGAAATCACAATTTAAGATTAAATCATGGGTTGGGTCATTCATTTGCAACACTAGATCAATTGGCTCAGAGGCAAGTGCCATACTAAAAAAGATGGGTTTTCAACCCAACTTCACTTGGTCCTACAATCCATTCAGCATTATTTCAAATTTAAGGGTGGAGCTTAAGACTGCTCCTTATAATCACACACCTAGGCCTAAAATTAAGAAATTTAGAACTCATGAATAGTAGAAAGAGAATACTCTTTAAGAAGTAGAGGAGGAAGTCTCACCTCCTTCTACCATCAGAATCTTATTTGTCAAACTAGGGTAGACAAAAGGCGAAGGGAAGGATCATCTTCATCAGCAATGGAAGAAAAGGATTTCATCCACTACCAAAAGAAACCAAGGATTAAATCAAAGGATACTACTACTACTACAACTGAAGGTCAAAAGGAGCCTCTTGCCATCAATATTGATGATTGATAGGTATCTATAGGCACTAAGGAGCTTGTAATTACTACTCCTTCAACCTCTTCTACTTCACAAAATTTGTTAGAAATTACTCAATCCGTTGGACCTAGTGAAACAAGGAGTCAAATGTGTTCACAAACTTTCTTGAGATCAAGAAAAAGAATGAAGATATAAAAGATAATGTCTATGCACAGTTCTAGAAGTAGAATTCCACTTCACAACATATATTACTAACAAAATTAGACAACGAGAAGGGAAGAATGCAGATGGCCTTTCTACAAGCTCAAGTACCTTTTCCCAAAGGTTCTTTTGATTATAAGAAAAATATATTCTTATTTGATGCCAATCAAATTCACCAAATTGACCAAATGGACATGCATAGGAAGTCTTGTGAGATGTTGTTCTCAACCATCACCAACACTGCTATGGATAATAGGGTTAAGTCATTGGAGGACTTAGTCATTAAAATAGGATATGACCTTACTGATGTAAAAGTAGTAGAAAATATATTCAGAAGGAAGAACACAAATATTGCAACATTGAGAAAAAAAATGAAATTTCATTCTAGAAAGGACCCCCAAACTAAGGAAATAACAGAGACTGGACAACATAAGGAAGAAATGCTCAAATTGATAATTGAGAAAAATGTACAAATTAAAACATGGAGGAATAGATTGAGATGTTTCTTAAAGAAAAAGAGCAATTTACTCAATTAACTATAGGCCCCATCACAACTATTCCTATTACATCTTCATCAGCCACAGGGAAATCTACATTGACAACAGACGATTTGAAAAAACTTTCACAACAACTCATTCATCAAAAGCAAGAGAATGAAAGGCTCCATAAGAAATTCTAGACTTTGGAAGCACATAAAATAAAAAATGATAGTTTGTATGTTGAGGAAACGCAAAAAACGCACACGTTGAATAGAAGGATCGAAGAATTATAGAGTCAGTCACTAATGGCACAGATCTTGGCCCAAACCAAGGAAAGCATTTGGGCAAACATTAGACACGTCATAAGTAAAATATGGGCATCCATTCAGATCATTTTTGATTAGGAGGAACTCATCAACAAATGTCAAGTAAGCATTGATGAAGTGAAACAATTGCTTGAAGATAAACCAAGTGAGGCTAATGATATGATCAGAGTTATTAATTCAAAAAAAAGGACAAAGTTGGAGAAAATACAAATTTTAGATAGAACAGAAACCATTTTGGAGATCAAGAAGGTTCTCCGAAAGAAGAACTTTATGACACAACTAGAAACTAAATGCCAAGCATCAAGGACCTATGTTTAAAGGTTTCACTTTAAGTTTAATTTTCTTAATCAGAGAGGATTACTAGGATTAGTATCTCCAAATTATAGGCTTATTAGTTTGGAAGATTACTACCAGAAACTTTACAGCATAGCAACTGATAGATAAATTTTTGCAGGTATAAAAAGGCACATTATAGGGAAGCAAGCATTTGAAGCTTTAGATTTTGATTTGACCATTAAGAATGAAATAAAACATCTTTTTATAAATAAGCCCACTTTTGAGAAATACACAGAAATAGATGAAGTTTACAGAACTTGGTAAATATCACCATACCAAGTAAACAAATATGCGATCACTTCTGCAAAGTAATTGAGTAACTTTCATCTACAATAGATAGATAGTTGGGCAACACTTTTTGGAGACCTATCATCAAAAAATTCCTAAAGAATAGTGCCACCACTTAGATGCTGATTTGAGATAGCTTCGGATGTGTTTTAGCTGTAAACATTGTTGGAGAGGCTAAAGCACATGAGATCTCCAAGACCCAAAAATGGTTTAGACAGATTCTAACTGGTTTGGGAGATATTCAAATAATTAATATGTTAATGGAGTTCCTAAGTCTAAACTTAGGAAAACATAAATATTAATGGGTATTAATATAAAATTGAGTTAGAAGGCTCCAAAAGTCATGGATCAAGCCAAATATAATCTTATCCATTGGCTAGAGATTTAATCTTGGCCGTTGATGGACCAATGAGAAAAGTATAATAGGAGACTTGAGGGTTAGTTGGAGAATACACCAAGAGAGATTAAGAATTCAATTTTCTGGGGCAGGGTTTGCTGAGGAAATCGAGTGAGTGATGTGAGTTATAGTTGAGGGGTAGTGAATACATAGAAGAGAGTTAGATCTAGTGCCAGTAGGATCAACGCAGAGCCATAAGCGGTTGATGCAGAGCCAGCCAGCGACCACACA
Source organism: Pinus taeda (assembly GCA_000404065.3). NCBI lineage: Eukaryota > Viridiplantae > Streptophyta > Pinopsida > Pinales > Pinaceae > Pinus > Pinus taeda. The sequence continues at coordinate 115,629 of APFE030991812.1, read as the reverse complement.
GAGGTAGCTAGGAGCTGCATAGAGCTAGAGAGGGCCAGCGTGTGAGACACAGATGGTCTAGGGGTTGATGTAGAGGCTCTAGGGGCTGACACAAACCGTAGAGAGGCTAACACAGGGCTAGAGAGGCTGACACAGGGCCTAGAGCTGATGCTGGGATAATTTCATGGGACAAACTGAGCGTTGGAGAGCTGGATAGGGTGACATAATCCCTATCAGAGTGAAGCAGAGCAGAAAAAGCTACATTGTTACTGTGGGATCGGTCATCCGATAATTTACCCAGAATATCTATCTCCGACTGAGTGGTACTATTGTCGAGGGAATTCTCTGTTGGGTGAGCCATTTCTGGCACCCAGGTTGTATTCTGAAACTGCATAATAATAAAACCCTTGGAATAGCTACACCATTTTTCCTACATTGGGTTTTTCTAAGCACATTAGTAAAAAAAAACGGTGTCACTTGTGTGCTTGTTTACTTTTAGTTTATGATCTATATGTGTTGATACTGTACTTGTATTTATTTTCAGTATTTACATGGTAAATAACTTGTTAAGTAATTAAACAAGTAGGAAGAGACAAATCAGATAGTACGGGAAGAATTTCTAATAGGTTAGGCATAGAAATTCCAACATGGTATCAGAGCATGGTTGTAGATTACATGATAACTGAAGGTATTAGCTGACCAGAGCAGTAGTAGCAAAAACAGCTATCCCGAGTGACAAAAGTTGTTCCTAGTAGAAAGCATAAAGGATGGGGTGACATAGACGGCTTATCTCATCAGTTCGAACAAAGAGGAAGATCATCGCAGAGCAAGAGAGGAGCATACCTAACCTATGGAGCACCCGATCATATTTCTCTGTCAGGAAGGATCGATGTTGTTCCTAGGAGGTACAAATTTTTCTGGTGCCAAGATTACGTAGAGCCTAGAGGCTCATTCCTTCAAGTTGCTAGGGTATAGGAGGTTGCAGATAATTTGCGGAGTGAAGCTGGAGGGGTATTGTGGTCAGAACAGTACCTAATAGGGCAAGACCAAGGAGGAGGGATTTATAGAAATGAAATCGAGACTCAGAGGAAATCAAACTGAGGACTTCCAAGAGGGAAGTAAAGAGACTCAAAGGAGTCAGAAGAACAACAATGATATGGTAGTGAATGGGATGAGAGATCGGGATGGACTAGAAAGATCTTCCAACTTTGTAGTCTGGAAGACCAGGATCTTCTCCATTCTAGATGTGTATCGCATTAAGCACTTTGCCTTGAAGACAATAGCGATCCAAGCTAACCCAACTAAAAATGAGAAGTACAAGGAGGCAATGGCCAGGGAAAAGTGCATCATCCTTGATGGGGTTAAGGATCATGTGGTGCCACATATTGCTGAGAAGGACATGGCAAATGAGATGTTGGAATCCCTGAAGAAATTGTACCAGCACACTTTTGTCCAGAGGAAGATGTTACTTGAAAATTAGTTGCGCTCATACCAGATTCAGAAGGGAGAGAAGATAGATGTCCTCCTCAGTGGATTGAAGGAGGTCCGTGATCAACTAGCTTCCATAGGTGCCATGCCATATCAGGAATTGATGGTGAGGACCACATTGAATGCATTCTCAGAGGATTCGAAGGTATTTTTCTAGAGCATACTCGGTAGGTTGAGCCTTCCAGATTGGGAGGAACTGTGGGTGGATCTTCGTCAAGAAGAGATCAAACGAGTGACTAAGTTCAGAGGTAGGGGAAAAGGGGTCAAGATCAAGAAGGAGGAATAGGAAGATGTGGCTTTTGCATCTGCGGGAAATCAGGAAAAGAGGAAGAAGAAGGACCTCTCCAAGCTCAAGTGCTTCTATTATGGGGAACTGGGTCACTATGCAAACTAGTATCCAAGGAAGAAGAGTAAGGGAGAGGCTTCTCAGACCAAGGTAGTGCCAGTGAGGGCCTAAAAGGAAGTGGAGACAAATGATGATTGTGCCATGAGTGCTCATGTGCCACTTGAGAAGAAGTGTGGAGACATTGAGCTGTAGTCAAGAGGACTGTAGGCAATGAGTGGCAGGATCCTTGAGGTACCAACCTCTTGGATTATGCCTTGCTATAGGAGCCATGAAGAGTAGTAGTAGGACTGGTAGATGTTGGTAGAGATGAATGCAAATGAAGTGTTAGAGTGTGCTATAATGCAAGAGTCCTGGGAGAGTGAATAGGCTAGCAGGATGCAACAGTGTGAGAAGCTCGAGAGTATTGCGCCAGTGCAGGATGGCACAGAGAGGTGTGCAACAATGTGAGATGCATGAAGCTGTTGCGGCAATGCAAAGGTTCATAGAAGGAGAACTTGTTAGCGAGAGAGGGAGCTTCAACATCAAGAGAGTCTCTAGCTTGACAGGGATGTCATATTTTGGTGGATCAGTTACTTCCTTCTCAGGAAATGGGTTACAGTGCAATAGTTACCAGTGGCAATGCTATAGGTAGTGGCAGGGCCATGGGAAGTAGCACGAAAGTAAAGGGAGCTACCGTACTGATGTAGCATTGCAACTGGGAGTGTCATGGGAATTAGTACATGATGCAACAATGTAGAGGATGTTGAGCAGGGAGGCCTAGCATCATCACAGGGACTGATGCTTGATGATCAGGATGATACTCAGTGAGGAGTATTACTAGATCACAGTCCTCGCTAAGAGAGAGTGTTGATGTGAGTTAGCATCAGATGTGCTCTAGCCATCAAAATTGGTGGAGAGGATAAAGCGAGTGAGATCTCCAAGACCCAGAAATGGTTTTGATAGATTATAACTAGTTTAAGAGATATTAAAATGATTAAGATTTTTAACAGAGTTCTTAAGTCTAAATTTAGGAAAAATAAAATATTAATGGGTATTAATATAAAACTGGGTTAGAAGGGTCCAAATGTCAAGGATCAAGCTAAATCTAATCTTAGTCGTTGATTAGATATTTAATCTCGACCGTTGAACCAACGAGAAAAGTATAAGAGGAGGCTTCACGGTCAGTCGAAGAATACACCAAGAGAGATCAAGAATTTGATTTTCTCAGGCAGGGTTTACTAAGGAAATCAAGTGAGTGATCTAAGTTGTAGCTGAGGGGCAGTGAATACATAGTAGAGAGGTAGAGTTAGTAGCAAGAGGATCAATGCAAAGTCGTGAGAGGTTGATGCAGAGGCTCCAAAAGCTTATGCAGAGCCCAGAGAGGCTGACAGAGGGCCAGAGAGGCTAACGCAAGAGCTAGAGGCGAACTGGGAGAATTGCATGGGACATACTGAGAGTTGAAGAGTTGGATAGGGTGGTGCAATCCCTATCAGAGTGAGGCAGAATAGCAGAAGCTGCATTGTTGCTATGCGATCATTCATCCAGTAATTTAGCTGGAATATCTATCCTTACCTGAGAGGTACTACTACCAAGGGAATTCTCTATTGCGTGAGTCATTTCTGGCACCCATGTTGTATGCTGAAACTGAATAATAATAAAACCATCTTAATTGTTAAAACCATCTTAATTGTTGCGTTGGGTTTTTCTGGTGAAATTAGTCGAAAAATAATAGTGTCACTTCTGTGCTTGTTTACTTTTAGTTTATGAACTGTATGTGTTGATATTGTAATTGTATTTATTTTCAGTGTTTACATGGTAAATAACTTGTTAAGTAATTGAATAAGTAGGAAGAAATAAATCAGATAGTACAGGAATAATTTCTAACGGGTTAGACTTAGAAATTCCAACATTAGCAATTTTCGAGCTTGTATGAATATTAAGAACAGAAATGTAGTTGAGCTGGAGATTTTCCAAGATAGTGAAAGGATTCTGAATTTGCTTACTATAGTTTTCTCTTCTTGTAAGTTTTCATATGTGCTTATTTCATTATGTATTGCTTCATATATTCAATTCTTTTTGTAGAGAACTGGATAAGATCATATTGAGTATCGGTGAGACTTAAATCCTCTATAAGTTATAAGCAATAACTAGGGACTAGCTTATAAGACCATTTGTTATTATAAACTCCTGTATATCAATTAATTTTCACACAAATCTACATGTGTTTGAATATATTTTGTTCTATAGGAAATGTTGTTTGCCTGCATTCTTTGCTTATAACCAATCAAATATTTTGTTTGATTATTTAGCAAGTTATACCATCACATATTATGTTATTCATTAACTTTAAATAAATTAACTATAGCTAGACAAATAGCATCCCTTTCATCTAGTTTAGTAATTGTTATGCCTGAAGTACATGTTTTAAATAATTCATATCGTTGGTGATCCATAAAATTTAAAACCAACAAAATATTTTAGATTCTCTAGTATGACTAACTCAACTAGAGTCATGTTAGAGGACAACATCAGAGTGTCATCATTGTTGGGGAATGAAAATTGAAGTATTTTCCCTGGGACAACGATTAAAACTCTTTCTTTAAGGTGAATAAAGAAATTGTAGGTTAAAAGTAATTCATATAGCAACTTCACTTAAACAAAATGGCTCCTTCAAAACATACCACATCTCACTCTAACTCTCAAATTATATCTCCTTTATCTGATCTTGAGAAATTAATGAGAGAGGCCTCATTTAGAAGGAGATTTGAAGCTTCTTCTTCTTCTTATCTACCATTACAACCTCAAGATATTCTAGCTTTTGATCCCTTTAGTTCTATTCCATCCCAATTATATTTGGCTAATCTAACACCTAGGGTTTTACAACTTTTATCTAAAGGAGTTGATATGCAATTAGCTCTCTTAGTCCAATCTTTGGAATCTTACAGACTACCTAAAATATTTTCATATTCTCCCAAATCAGAGGAAGAACTAGATGTACATTTACCTGAGCTAAAACGAACTGATTTTATCTCCCGCACTCATTATACATTCCCATTCACTTCTACCCAACTTGAAGAAACCTTGTTTGTATATTCAAACCCACTATTTGAAAGTAAAGAGTAGGTTGAAACAGAGGTCCAGAAGTCAGTAATAAAATCACCTTTGAAAACTTTTAGATCTCCTCCACTTTCCCATTCTCGTCCTCCCACTTTTATAGCTCCATCTTCACCCACTACTTCAACACCTACTTCATCATCTTCCACTACATCATCTCCTACCTCTTCTACTAAATCATCTTCTTCCTCATATTTATATATGCCATTTCGACCTATAGTTCAAGCTAGATATGTTTCCCTACATATTCCCAACCAGTTAAATAATTTTCCTAATGGGTATATGAAACACCTGCCCACGTTTAATGGTGAAAGTGGCCTGACTACAGAAGATCATCTAACTGCATTCATAGATTTTGCAGATAATATGAATATAGAGCATGAAGATGTATAGATGTGTTTATTTGTTTAGTCTTTAGAGGGAAATGTTAGGATATGGTTTAGGCAATTGAGGGCTGATTCAATTTAGTTGTGGAATGATTTAACTAATATATTCAAAAATCAGTGCGGTATTAAAATGGATGCAGTTTACTTCCTTACTGAGTTTGAAGAGCTTAAAAGGAACCATGGAGAACCTATGGAAGATTTTATTAAACAATTCAATAAACATTACCACAAAATGCCTCCTAATTCTAAACATCTTGTTGCAGCAACAAAGGTTGGGTTTTCCAAAGCCTTTGATGACGACTTTGCAGTCATGCTGAGGGAAAGGATATCTCCTACTCTTCAGCATATGCAAACTAATGCTATAGAAGTTGAGGCTAATGGATCAGATTCATCTAAACTCAAAGACAAAGCTAAAAAGGATGAAAGAAAATTGAAGGCTATGGAGGAAGGATCTTCCTCAAAGTCCAAAAATGATGATAAAAAAAAGACAAATTCACATCATTACATAGAAACTTATCTAATAGGATTTCAAATATTGAAACTCAGCGAGAACCATACAATAAGATGTTGTTAGACCATAGAATCAGTTTAGAAGATCCCCTCAAACTCAAATTTTACAAATTCCTAACACTGATCTGCAGATCCAACCTCCTCTGATGATTGATGACCAACAACCAAATGATACTGGTCTTCTAGTTTCTGAAGAAATAAATAATTTTGATTCTACATATGTACATAATGATATTGTTCCTCAACCTCCTAATCATTCTTCCCAAAATCAAGAATAAAATCAAATTTCTAAATACCAAGCCTTCTATGAATTCCTCATTTTTAAATTAAATGAAGATAAGATATTAGACATAGGGCAGGGCCTGGTAGACCTCCAAACGGTCCCATTCAAAATGAACCTCAGATAAAATCTGTTGAAACCCTAATAGCTATCATTCAACCCTTAAATCAAATAGGTGAAACAAGTGAAATTGATAAAATTATTTTGACAACCTTCAATGTTGAAAGAGAACTAGAAAGGGTTAGAATACCAATTCCCTTAGTTGAACTGTAAAAAAATCCAGGGTATAAGAACCAGGTTTCCAAATGGATTCAACCATTGAGTGTGGATGCTGAAGGAGATGTGATAAGCCTACAGGAAAAAAAACCTGAGTAGTTTTTGGTTCTAATTCTGACATGATAGATGAGAATGTACCACCATTTTATGTGACTCTAAAAATTCATTCCTGCTATAAAATTTTATCCTAGATTCTGGGGATTCTAGGGCTTCCCATAATCTAATGCCTAAAGTGATCATGGACCAGTTGCAATTAGAAGTCACTAGAACTTAAAATGATCTTACACTTTTGACTCCAAGAAAGTTCCTTGTATTGGACTCATTAAAGATTTTGTGGTAACCTTAGCTCAAAACCCTCTCAAAATTATTGTTTTAGACATAGTATTCACTGACAATCCTCCAAAATTTAGTATGTTGCTGTCAAGATCTTACTGTGCTAAGATAGGAGGGAGCCTACAAATGGATATGTCTTATGCCACTATCCCATTTTATGGGGGTGAGGATGTCAGTCTACATAGAGAGGTCATATTTATGAACATTGATTGTAGAGTTGTTCAAGCTAGGAATCATCCTATTTATGTTCTTGACCAAGACTTTGGGTGTTCTGAACTATCTGTAAATAATTAAAAAAATACTCAATTAACTATTGAAGATATTGTTGATCAACGTAAAACCATTGAAACTGATATTTGGAAAAGGTACTTTGATGGTTCTTGCTCAAAGGAAGGAGAAAGAGCTGCAATTGTATTAATTTCTCTAGATAAAGAAAACATTACCCAGTCATACAAACTTGAATTTGATGTAACCAATAATATAGCAGTGTATTAAGCTTTTTTGCTAGGATTGGAGTTAGCAAGAAGTCTTAAAGTGTAGAAATTGAGTGTATATAGTGATTTTGAACTTATTATCAAACAAGTTAGGAATCAATGTCAAACTAAGCACCCAAGATTGTGATCTTATAGGAATGAAGTTTGGGATTGAATTGAAAATTTCTTTTTAGCATTCAATATTATTTTTATTCCTAGAGATCAAAACATGCATGTAGATTGCTTGGCTATTTCTAAAAGTTCCTTTGAAATCCCTGATAATATTCTTCTCCAGTATCAAATTTAAGTCAAGTATAGACCATATATTCTTGACAATCTTAAGTACTGGCAAATTTTTGATAATGATAAACAACTAAAATCCTTTTTGCAAGTCATAGATGGATTCTCAAACATGCAATTTGAGGAAGAACCACTTTATTATCTTGAAATTGATAACAAAGGTAAAACACACAATTTGATTCTACAATTTTTTATCATAACATTATTCATCTCTCTAAGAATTTTATTCCAAAAGGGCCAATCCCTCCTGAGAAGCTCTTTGATCATAATGATGTCCCAAAAAGTCCACTTTCTGATTCACCTAGTGAAAATATTGAAATTTATAACAGTGGAATCTCTAAAGAGATGAGAAACATTAAAATTTCCACATCCCTATCAATGGAAGCTAAAGATAAATATTTATTCCTCCTTAAAACCTACAAAGGCATTTTTGCCTGGTCTTAGAGTGAATTAAAAACCTATGATACATCTCTTATTGAAAACAACATTCTTTTAAAACGAGAGGGAAAACCTTTCAAATAAAAATTGACAAGAATTGATCTTGTACTTCTTGTAATTGAAAAATAACTAGAGAAGTTACTGGATGCTAAAATAACACTCCCATTAAGATATTGAGATTGGGTAGCCAATCTAGTTGCAGTGAGGAAAAAGAACGGTGAAATTAGATTATGTGTGGATTTTAGGAATTTGAGTCAATCTTCCCTCAAGGACAATTATACATTACCTAAGATGAATCAATTACATCAGAAAGTCTTAGGAGCCCAGACAATTTCCAGGTTAGATGGTTTCTTTAGATATAACCAAATTATGGTTAGTCTAGACGATAGAGAAAAAATTGCATTTACAACTCCATGGGGCACATTCATCTATAATCGGATGCCTTTTGGGTTAACTAATGCTATAGCCACATTTCAATGTGCTATGGTCCTTGCATTTGTAGGTAAGACCAACAGATTTGTTGTTATTTATTTAAATGATTTAACTATTTTTTCCAATTTTGATGAAAGCATTTGAAGCATTTGAGAAAGGTTTTTTATAGGTGCAGAAAATTTGGGATTTCTCTTAATCCCAAGAATTCTTTGTTTTCACTTGAAGAAGGGAAAATTCTCAGCCACATCATTTCCAAACAAGGATTAGTCATTTATCCTAAAATATTCTTAGCAATTCAAGCACTCATATTAACAAGGAACAAGAAGGAAGTTCAATCTTTCCTTGGCAAAATTATTTTTTTCAGAATAATTATCCCTTACTATGCAAAAATAGTTAAGGACATAACTAATATGCTGAAAAAGAGTCATGAAATAAAACGGACTTTTCCTTCTAGGTATGCATTTGATTAGATTAAGAAGGCCATTATAGAAGCTCCCATCTTATCCAGTCCAGATTATTCCCAACCTTTCAATGTATTTTCCTTTTCTTATGAAACCACACTAGCTATTGTTCTTTTGTAAAGGAACAAAGATGGAGATGCCCAACCCATTGCCTTCTTTAGCAAGGTCATGAGAGATGTTGAGCTAAAGTATGAAATCATTGAAAAATAAGCGTACTCTTTAGTTCAAGCTCTAAAAGCCTTTAGAGTCTACCTCCTCCTCTCTTCTATCATTACCTATGTACCTAATAGTGCTGTCAAAATTGTTCTAACTGAGCTCATCACTAATGGAAGGAGAGGGAGATGGATAACTAAAATTTTAGAGTATGACCTCATCATCAAGGCTACCAAGCTAATAAAACGTCAAGGCCTGGACAAGCTCCTTGCTAAATCAAATTGCAATATCTTAGGAATAAATTTTGTTTCTGACATCCTAATTGAGAATAATAAACAAGAACCTTCTGTAATCCCTACACAGGAGAATCCACAAGAATCTTCTGAGAGCCCAACTGAGAAGAATCCACAAGAACCTTATAAAATCCCCACACAGGAGAATCCACAAGAACCTTCTGCATCAGATTAGACAATTTTCATTCACATTCATGAAAAAATTTTGTTATCAGAATGGTACTTTAACATTGTGAATTTTATTAGAGAATTTGAATCTCCAACTGAATTTAGCAAAATCAATGTAAAACACTGAAATTTAAAGTTGTTAAGTACTGTATTGTGAATACAAATTTGTACTAGAAAGATGCTCTTGATATCCTTCTACTTTGCCTAACAGAGAATGAAACAGAAGGTATCATTAATGAATTTCATGCAAGAATTTGTGGAGGTCACTATGCTTGGAGGTCCACAACATACAAGATCTAAACGACAGGGTTTTATTGGCCTACTCTTTTTTCACTGGTGGGAGCAAAGGTTAGAAGTTGTACATAGTGTCAATTTTTTGCTAGAAAGCAAAGACTAGGAGCCCTTCCACTCATTCTAGTCTTAATCCAAGCACCATTCCTTCAAATTTGGGGATGGATTTCATTGGTGAAATTCATCCTCCATCAAGTAGTCAACAAAAATGGATATTGACTACTACAGACTACTTTACCAAGAGGGTAGAAGCCATTCTAGTCAGAAATGAAACTAATACTGTTGTGATCAAGTTCATTGAACAATATATATTGTCTAGATTTAGATGCTCTCAGCAAATAGTGACAGACACTGAAAAATCATTTAGCAATACTAAGTTGATTGAATTCTATTAGAAATATCAGTGTTTGTTGCATCACTCTACACCATATTATCCACAAGGAAATGGACTAGCAGAGTCCTCAAATAAAAGTTTAGTTAAAGTAATAAGGAAAACATTGGAGGATCATAAAATGAGTTGGGATAGTCATATTGTTTATGCACTTCGGACCAATAGAATTTCACCAAAAGGATCAACAGGTAAATCCAATTTTCATCTTGTTTATGGAAAAGAAGTAATATTTGCCACACATTTAGCTTTTCCCATTTTATTTTTTTTATAAGAGTCAAATGAAGAGACTAGTGACTTCTCTCGAAGAATAAATTGGATCATAGAATTGAATGAAGATAGAGAGGAAGTACAGTACAAACTTAAAAAATATTAGAGTAAAATGAAAATATTGCTTGATAGGAAAGCCAGAGAAAGATATTTTTGGAAATTTGATTTCGTACTAAGATGGAATGCTATGAGAGAAGACAAAGGAAAACATGGCAAGTTTAACAGCGTTTGGTTGGGACCTTTCAGTATTTCTAAGGTCAAGTGTAATAACACTTTCATTCTGTAGAATTTTGAGCGATGGTATTCCTCATTGCCTATCAATGGGAAGTACTTGAAGCAAAATATTCAATATTGAGAGGTTTGCATTCATTCACCATTGTATTCTACCAGCGAGTTTTATTTTACATGAAGTATGTATTTGTTTCAACAGAAGACCCCATGAGCCCGTGGAGAACACATGGATCTGCAAGTTCTCTGCATCGTGCAAGAGGAAACAGTCCCCAATTGGAGCCGATGTTGTAACATATTTTATTTTTGATAAGTTAGTTGTTATTTTATAAAACAGGGTATAATATATAATATATATATATAATATATATATATATATATATATATATATAATATATATATATATATATATATATATATATATATATAAAAAATAGAAAATAAAAAGGAGATGAAATAGAACCCCATCAAAAGAAAGTGAAAAAGAGTTGAATAAGTATGTTTGTTAAAGTTCCATTTCATGAATAAATTCCATTTTGTAATAATAAAGCTCTATGTGCAGTTTGTTTTTATGTCGCAAAGTTTTCTTGTTATCTGAATCAAAGGGTTTAATCTTGATCAAATGATTTAATTTTTTGTTCTAAAATAGAGAATAAATTCAACCAAATGGTCTAATATCTATTGAAAATTAGAAATTAGGTTACATTATGACAAATAAAAGGCATAATATGCTTAAAAATTGGCATAAATTCATATGGATTAGGTTTAGAATATTTGATTAGATTATTAAGGGAAACTAGTCTAAATGTGTCTGTGATTGTATTAATTCTTACTAGTGTTAATTACCTAGCTTAAGTGGTGATTAATTATTGTAAAGGGTTATATGTAAATTCTTTTAAAATAAAACTCATATACAACAAAGATGTTTGTTGACAAGTGTTAATGATCAAACTGAAATCAACGATTATCGCCCTTCACACCTAGATCAATGATGGTGAAGCGCTTCGCACCCCCTAGATACGAAATGAGATAATGGCGAGGTAGGGTGTGAAAATCGATTTTTCCCATGCGGGTCCCCCAACTATGTGTCACCCTCTCAATGCTTCACCCACACCACCACCACTCTAAACTGCTTACCACTACCCCCATCCATGCTCTAAGCTACTTACCACTACGCCCCACCCCCCACTCTAAACTACTTACCACTACCCCCCCTCCAAAATTCTTTATTCTCACTCTCGCATCTTCCAACATTACCTCAACGTCCAAGCCTTCCATGCCATGTTCCCTCCATCTATTTGCATAACTATCCCTGTTAACTGCTCTCGCTATCTATTTCTGAATAAATGCTTTCCCGTTGAGTTATTAATTTTCTGATTAACTTGTTATTAACAGCTTTTGTTGTAATAGTAGCTTAAATTTCCCTATAAATACTCATTGTCCCTGTTACAATTTCTTTTCTTACTATTCAGTTGCTTCTAAATTATTCAATTTCCTGAAAATTTTCTTTTGAGCCAAGTCTATAACCTGAATCATTTCTCAGCTATCTTTGTAGTTTTCTGTCATATTTCCATTATTTTCTAATATTATGGCTCCTAAGAAGAAGGAAAAATATTACTTTGGTTCCTTTTCAGCACAGGAGAACCCACAAACTTTCAATCCTCTTGAACTAGACCATATCCCACTAACCGACCAATACTTAAAAATCACAGATAATGAGTGTGAATTTAACATGCTCGAATTTCACAATTCACTACTACAAAATTGCTAATTAATTACTAAAAAAACGACTAAAAGTGGCATATAAACAACAATTTTCAGTGGGTGACAAGTAGTAGCTAATTTACAGTATCTTATAACACGACCAACATTTAGTTTTTTTAGCTTAGTCAATTATTGGTTGTCTCAATTTTATCTTATAGTAGTGTATTTAGCCATTAATTTAGTCATTGATTTAGTCGTTAATTCTCACAATTAATTACCAAATATACAACAAAATATATTACTATATGACCACCTGAGAAAACCAATTAATGACCAAATAAATATGACCAAAATGTTGGTCGCATTATAAGATACTGTAAATTAGCTACTAATATTCATATATATGCAAATTTTAGTCATTGTTTGAAACCAATTAATGACTGGAGAAATATGACTAAAGTTTGGTCACATTATAAGATACTATAAATTAGTTACTAATAGTCGTATATATGAAAAATGCAATCGTCATTTGTAATCACAAATTTATGATTTGTAGTAGTCATCTATCTTCTTTTGGTAGTTTCATATTCATTATATAACGACTAATTTAGTAATTTATATTCATTTTATTTACTTTCATTAATAATCATTACAAATGACTAATTTAGTTGTATATTCATTTTATTTGTGTTCATCATTAATCAATATAAAATACTAATTTAGTAGTTTTAAATTGATTTTATATGTTCATTATTAATCAACATAAATTAATTAGTATGCTTTTGCAACTAAATTTAAAAAATTGTATACAATGTGCATGTTCATCTTATATGAAAACACAAAGTTGCATTTGTTAATTACAATACTAAACAATATAAAGTGCAACTATAAATAATTTCAACCACATAAATTATATTATATGAAATGTTAAAGTTTACAATTTGAATTTCCAACTTAATATTGGTTAGACTACAATTTACACATGAAATGATGTTTCATCACTTCAAAACATTATCATTATGTTGCCAAGGAATTACAGGTGAATTCACCAACGCTGGAGACTTGACCATCAGTCTCCATGTGTGTGCCTTATGTGGGATATTGAATCTAAGGGTATCACTAGATCAGTTCTATTCTCTCTCTCTCTCTTTGCATTTGTCTCTCCACTACTATTGCTCTGAGCCTCTTTCTTCAATTCCTACTTCTTACCATCAATACTGAGTTCATTTTCGAAAAAAAAGAAGGTACAATGCAGAGTGTAAGACATGAAATACAATGAACGCTAGAATATTATCTAAAGTAGACTATAAAGATTTTATATGGCATATACCTCAACATCAGCAATGTCAAAGCCATTTCTCCCCCTACAAGCAAGAACCTTGAACAAGTTTTCTTCAGTTGGGCATTAGTGGCCACTATAATGTGGCGAGATGGCCGGTATAAGAAAAGAACATAAAATGTCACCATATAAAATAACACCTTAATAACTTAGTATTCAACCTTTAGTAAAAGCTTAGGCACAATCATGCCAACTAAGTTACATGCTAAAAATCTCAAGTTGTAGGTAACTTGTGAAAACAAATATGTGAGGTGTGATGTTTAATCCTTGTTATTTTATTCGCAACAACATTTCATTTTCTAATGCATGAACTTGGTCAAGTATATAAACAACATGTGCTCAAATAACAACATGAATGTAAAATTTTCTGATAGCGATGAATTTCTTTTAACACAAAATGGTTATAAGGCTTCCAGTCAATGTCATGTAATGGAAATTTCATATTCAAGCTTTGGTTGTTGTTTAAATGGATATGATACCAAGTATTTTCAATTTCATAGTTAAAAGACAATAAAATCAAAAGAAATGTTCAAAATATAATCAAGCAATAAAGAGAGGATATCATGGAATGGAGATTCCAATTATAAAAAATATGTTTACCTATCCACTGATGTCTTATCTGGCATTCCTAAAATATTTGCTTGCCCAAAATAAACATGAGTCGGTGAATGAATGACAACATTAAAAACCATAGGAATCCCTACTAGAAACATTTCTAAAGTTGATGGCTCAGGTGCTGGAAGGATCTCTAACAACAAATTAAGCATATCTAATACATTCTATGCATTATCTCCCCATCATTTTTCTAATCACATTTCCTTTAACCTACCCACAACAGAGTCAAGTAACAATCAAACAATGGCATTGACATTTGTTTTTATCTTTTATATATATAAAATTTGAATCTGATTTGTTTTAGGGATATATTAATTCATATTTAAAGTCTTCTTGACATATGAGAAGGTATCAATGAAGCGTGACATCAAAAAAATCAACCTCAATGTGGTCCTCAAACAATTTCTACAATATCAATATTTTTCTTGCTATGATATCTTGGGTAAAAAATAAAAATATCTGGAAAAGATAAATTCGTATATTACTTATCTTCAAACTTTTTATATGGTGTATTCTTATGTATCCTTTTAAGATGTTCCTCTGCCTTTACCAAAATGAACTTTAGCTTGGTTAAACTTTGTATCCTTTCATTTGGCATCAATTTCTGCAAGATAAATGTCCCAAATTTTTCTTTCCCATTTCTCAACATGCTAGATATGATAAATTTGAAGTCACATAAAACCAAGAGAAAACCCTTTTCTAACCAAAACAAATAAACAAACTGTGCATATAATAAAACTTCATTCTAATATTAGCAAATGAAAAGAGAGTGGGCCATTTTTGTTGCTTGACTCTACCAATTTTTTTTATGAAAGTGCTCGGGCTTCAAGAACCAACAAATGTGTGGGAAGTTGTAAATGTGAAAAAAATTATGTTGACCTTTGTAGACTTCTTAAAGCAGTCTCTTGCAACTTTTCACCCTTCCTTTGATCCATAGTAGGAAACTTAATATGAACATCTGCATCATGATTAAGAGTGCCAGATACTTCTACAAGATTAGTTGATCTAAGTTTCATTACTTTGGGCTTTCAACTAGGCCTTGATAATTGGTTTATTCTTCCACATAGTTGTAATTCTTTCATGGAATCAGTAAGAATTCCTATGGCCCCCTTATCCCCTATAGTAATAGGCAATTTGAGTTAACATTGTGTTTCCATAAAAGTTTCAAGATTTTTAGTTTTCTGGTAAGCTTGATAAGAATGACCCCAATGAGAAGGGAAAAATGTATTCATATTCACTGAAAATTCTATTCCACCAATGCTTCCAGTCAATTTAGCATTGCAACTCCCTGAAAATTCAGTGGTTTTCTCAACATCATTTCCTTTGGATTGATTTATTGATGTCCTCATAGCAACGTAAATTTTATCGTCCTAGTTCACTATTGTCTGAACAACCCTATCTATCTCATCTAACCTCTCATTAATATGAGAATTAAGAGAAGGCTATTCATCTAAGTTCTCTCCACTCACTTGTTTAACTTTATCCTCTTGCAAACCATAAAATATGGGTGGGCCTATATTGACTTAAATAACAGTTTGACTTTTCCCATCACCCATATCTTGTTGATCTTAGAATGACATAAATCTTATTTGTGATGGGTTTGATTTATAATATGAAGGCATTATTTGTAGTAAAATTTATTTGAAACAACCTTCAAAGAAAATAATTCCTTCAAACATAGGATGGCTTGAATCCATGACATGTGTTTGTA
This sequence comes from Pinus taeda, assembly GCA_000404065.3. Lineage (NCBI taxonomy): Eukaryota > Viridiplantae > Streptophyta > Pinopsida > Pinales > Pinaceae > Pinus > Pinus taeda. The sequence goes on along the minus strand of APFE030991812.1, from coordinate 99,674 downwards.
GCATAGGATCTAAAATCACATGACGCGATCCATGTTGATGAATTGACTATTCATCCAAATCTAGAATTTTTTCTTTGGGAATGGCCTATTGATGAGAAAATTTCTCCTCGAGATGAGACACCTTCTCATGAGGCAAAGTCTCTTGATAAAAAAATTCTTGAGGAAATTGTTCATTATAATTATGAGATGTTGAAGAGAGAAAATCTATGTTATTTAGTAAGAGCTATGCACGAATGTTGGTGATTTGGTACAAGGAAAGACATGGGAAGCAAGGGAATTATGGAGGTTCCCTACAATTCTTTTCCAAAATGTGATACATGAGGATTTATGCTTATTACACAACTATATTTGAGAACATGCACCAAGTTTTTGGCACAACTATTTTGGATGTAGGGGCAGGAAGTGTTAGTTTGGCAATCTAGTACACACAAGGTGATGTAAGGAAAGTTTAAGTTGTTGAAGTAGCCAAAATTTTAAAACATGTATGTCCACATGTAATCAGTAATGGTGTTAGCAACATTGTAGATGGAAATGAAGTATCTATGGAGGATGTCATGTTTCTTGAAAATTTGATGTCATTATCTCAGAGTGGATGGTGCATTTTTGTATACATGAACCCATGTTTCGGTGACCCATAGATGTGATTGATTTTTTAGGCTAGCTATAATTATGGCATCTATATGTACACATAGTCCTCATTATTGTTATTGTATTCACATGGTGGCCTTGTTGCATGAAATATCTACATGTTACATGTTGATGAATGAACTCAATCGTTGGCTAAAGTTTAGTTATTGATTTTGGATTATGAAGTTGAGTTTGTGAATTGGAAATGTTAAAAGAGAGAATGCTCAAAGCTTCAATTTATAAATTTTATATTGTGTTTCTTATTTCACTTGTCCAGTGCACTAGGGGTAAAGTGACCCACAATCCCTAAATTGGAGGCTAGTATGGCCTTTAAGCATCATTTCTTCGCCTACACTAGTTATCCACATAGTACCATGTTGAGGTCTCTTAAGAGGAATCAATATATTTGGGAGTGTCCAAACGCTTGAAGAGAAACTTTGTTCAAATTTACATGAAAATATTGTACACACTCTCTTTCATGTTCCTTCTTTGAAGCATAATACCAAGAGAGGCAACATCATTTAGGAATTGCAATTGAAAAGCACTTTCAGAACTAATTTGGGTTTTTTTGAGATAATATGGCTTGCCAACCATTTAAGCAAATTTTTGATGAGGCTTTGAATGACGACCTTCAAACTGTCATGCAAGCCAGCTTCCAAGCCACCTTTTTAGAACTGGTATTATACCACATATGAAAAACAACAATACTTTCCACATTGGAGCCGAAAATCCACATTCAGGTCCTTTCCCAACATGCCTAGTGTTAAAGTAATAATAAATCAAATGCTTCAAATATTCACACATTCTTATTTGGGGCATAATACGATATACTTGTAATGATACAAACATAGCTACCCTACATGTGAAAATGTATATTGTAATCTATCTACCAACCAGAAATTATCTACATTTCTGAGTCAAAATTGGATATCTGCATCAACAACTAGTTTTGTTGGTCACAAAATTTCACAACATAAATGGAAAGCATTTCAAAAACATTACTTCTTATGCTCCTTTGTTGTGAGTGTCTTCATAGGATTTAGATTGAAATTGTAATCAAGATGAAGATAATTCAAGTTCTTTCGGTGAATAATAATTTTCATCATATTATAACCTTGTTTGCAAACTTGAAGCCCAACCTCTTCCCATTCTAGCTTCATTGTCTGGAAAATGTTGGTAGATTGAAGGGAATGAAACAGGTATTTCTTATTTTGATCCTTTGGAGTGATATGATGAATTTAATTCAACACATAACATTTTAGGAGCTTCTGATAGCTCACACGAACCTTCATTGGATGGGTGGAGGGGTTGCATGACATGAAGCATTTAAGGAATCAAATCCATGGCACATGCAACACAACTAAAGAACAAAAATAACATGAATATGTGTCATGTATCATAAAAATTCATACCACTATTCCTTGTACCAATCAGAAACAAGAGGAAGATCTTTCGCTCGTCGCATAAGACCTAATTGCATATTGAATTGATGTGGAGCAAAAATAATGAAACACTAGCAACTTTTGTTTCCATGTCAATTGGTGTATGGTGCAACAAAGGTTCCATGCCTTCTGAAATTAAAAAAAAAAAAAAAAAAAAAAAAAAAAAAAAAAATTGTCATCATCATGCTCCTTGTAAGTTTTACCATCATGGAGATTAGTCTTATGAAAATAAGTTGGATGAATCCGAGGATCAAAATAAAATGTTGGTAAATCTGGATCTTAAGTTTTTATGTACATCACCATGGGACTATGATATACACAAAACTTAAATTTATTAGGCTTGTTGTTATAGAGATGAGGAAATTAAATTATATACTATGTCTGAAGAGGAGAGTGGATAATAAGCTTATTAATATCATTGAAATAATTCCAATCTTCATCACCCTTCTCCATATATTGGTACAAGGGATCAACATTTGGCCCTCTTGTTGTAAAACGAGAGATGTCAGTAAAAGTTTGAACTTGATTGAAACATAAAAGTTATGGCAAGAGAAAATAAAATAGATGACCAAAGATTGATCCAAAAATTTCCTAGGCATTGGCTTGATAATACCTAATATGCACATGTTCTATGATTTTGTTTTGAAAAATGACTCAATATCAAAGAGATAGAAATAGTTTTTATCAATCAAGTCATAAATTATTTGTCTTGCGAGATGATGCAAGCTTTCCATGATTTCCATGATGGAAAGTGATAATTGAAACCTTCTATAACTAGGCCCATTTATAAGTTTCGTTTTCAACTTTCCCCTAGAGGCTTGTTGACATAAACCGATGTGTATGCAACAAAATCTTCTTCCTCATACAACTCTAACTGGATAGGTTCAAGAGGGTGCACATCTAACAAATTATCTGCATAATTTAAAGGAGGTTCCTCATCATCAAATGGTGGAAAGTGAATTATTTTGAAATGTCATCTATCTATTTTTTCTCTCCACATTATGATCCACATTATACCCCACTGCAAGAAAGCTTCCAATTAGGCATAATTATTCATCATAAGACTAAAAAAAGAAAGAACATAATCCAAATGTCCAAAGAACACGAGCTTTACATGTTCCATATATATGTGCTCAACAACCCATGGTATTTAATTAGAAAAAGTGATATCCCTAGTTATATGATAGAGTAGCTTCATATCCTGGACCTAAATAGGAAACATTCATCAAATATAGAAAACATAATGCACCAAATGCACTTCTCTTTTTCCATAATAGGAAACTAAATAATGTATATATACATAAGGATTATATTTTAGCATAAATATATTATGATAATGATTAGTTACTAATTAATGGGTTTCATGAGCAAAGAATTCTATTTTTAGATTCCTCTCATTGTGAGCCTCTAGGATTTGTCTTCTAGTTGTAAAAGTCAAAGAGAGTCAATGTCATGTATGAAGAACCCTTATTGAGCATGTTGGAAATGTATATAATTCAATAAGATTGTCAAGTATCCCTCCAAGATGAACACAAGTGATCCTTCTCCAAGTCAGCGTCAAGATGAAATATAGGACTCATGTTGGCTCAACTAAATTGGAGAAACAAATCTTCATATGGTCATGTCTGCTAATATACATGGACAAACTACTCTAAATATGCAGCTCAGCCTATTCCACAGTCAAGAAATTCAGATCACCTCTGAAAATTGGTGGCTAATTGCAGAGACAAGTTCATTGAAGGAGATTGGATAAGGGTACAGTAACTTGGGCTAATTACAGATATAAATTCAGATAGAAATTTCAAAGGCAAGTAATTTGGTGAAGGAGATAGAATATATTACAGAGATAATGACAGTGAATAGTTCGGATCTAGTTATAGTGAGATGTTATTACAGTGAATAGTTTAGATGCTATGACAGTATCTACAGGTCTCGATGCACTTACAATAATCATCTTGGTGCTCTTAGAATCTCGGTACAATAACAATGGAGCCTATCATAGTCCCGATGCTATTTTAGTGGAGATATCTCAGTGCTACTACAACAAGTGATCTCTGTTCTACAAAAGATAATTTCAGTGCTACAAGCGGAAAGGAGGCCAAGACAAAGAAGGTCTGAATTCAAAGAGAAAGTAGTATAAGTCTATAAGGAAGGCCGAAAGTTTTGAAGCTAAAAAAGATAAAAGTAGAATAGGAGTTGTATCTTGGTCTTGGAGCGGCACAAAGGTCAAGGGTCTTGGCCTTGGTATTCGTCAATTGGAATCATACAAAGAAGAAATTGTGTGGGTTTTCCTCTCAAAGAGTGAGAGGTTTTGGCCCTAGATGATAGCCTACATTCTGTGTCTCTTGTCATGCTAGAAGGAAGAAAAATCTTCCTTAAGATTGAGATTGTGTATTAAGGATAAATGCATAGTTACAGATAGTTTTTTGTGTGCAATGCTTCTGCTACTACCATTAATGATGCCCATTGATGCTAATATTGTTGTTGTCGCATGTGTTCCCATTGTTTCCTACTTCTATCGACTTGCCACTGTATTATTGTACCCAATTATTGCTGTCACTTTACCTGTGCCATGCAATTGCCTCTTATGCACTTGAAAAGTCTCACCAGTACTATTGTTTATCCATTTTCTGCTATCTCTTCTACTCTCTTGATCCTACTAATTATGGCCAATGTTGTTTCATGACCATTACTTCTACTCAAACCTTAGTTGTGTCATATCATCAACATAAATGCCCTAGCTTCATAAAAACATTATTGGCATACTTATCCAAGACACTACCACACTACCTCTTTAATTTCACTATTTACTTGAGTTCCTTTATTTCTTGAAATTTTACTTCTTTCAAACTTCAATCAAAAGCATGATGTCATAGGATTTTCTTATTACTTCATGTGTAATCATCCTTCCAAATCAGCATTTGTTAATGTTTTAACTATGATACATATGGGGTTGTTTGCACTATGATGATCTCCCAATAGGTCTCCATATCTAGACCAACCAAGCTTCAGGGTAATGAGACACATAGTGCCATCGTTATAATATCAAATATTTTCCACACGGTCATATCACTACTACATATTATGGTTGGATGAATGTCTTCCTTACAGCCAGAAACAATCTTTAAAAAAATTCATTTATACAAAATTAAGGCATGCAATTCATTCTTGATACTTGTTATACTAAACAAGATCTACCACTGATGATTCACACTTTAGATGAGGATGATCTGGTATTGTCCTATAAACATGTCATCAAATATGAATCATATTTCATCACAAGATTAGAAGTTTGTTCTTGACATCATGAAAAAATTTCCATTAGTTTAATTACAGGATCCATCCAAATTTAATTTGTGAAGAGATATTACTCCATCATCAGTGAAAAGACCAAGTCAAATTTTGACTGTACATTCCAGTGTAGGATATGACTAAATAATTAGACAAACATTGCATGGAATCATTATTTGGTCAAATAAAACTTCAGATCTATTTAATAAAACAATGATTTAAGTTAAAAATATTTTGATTTCAAAACACATTCTCAAGATCCCTTTAAGATCAATGTACTTTAGATGGACTCCTAATTTTTAATCTTCAAGGTGCGCATTGACATAGAAATCAGGCTTGAGACTTTGAAATGCACAATGCTTAGATAAGGTGGAAATATTATGGAGTGATGATTGTTATTAAACATTGTACAAGAGAGGAAAAAAATAGTAGCCACCTTCAATAAAACCCCAAGTCCAATGAGTCCCCAAAGAAAAGATTCTGACAAGCCCGAAAAAAAATTCCCATAACTTCTACAGATTAGGTTGGAACATAGCTTCTCCTATACTCAACCCTCAGATGACCTTAAGGGTATAATGCCAGAGTGGCAGTCAAAAACGTTTGTGAAGGAGACCCAACTGGCAATTTATTTCTTTGTTCGTACACCTCCAAAAATCTATGTATAACAATCAATTTGAGGAGCCTATTTTGGGTTCTACAAAAATCTTTGTATAACAGTCTAGTGGGGAGCTGAAATTGGGTTTTGCTTGAGGGATCGAGATTGATAATGAAAGTGGAGCTTGTGGGAGACTTTGTAGTGGCTGGAAGGAGTTATGCTTGATGGTGCATTTATTAAGTTGCAATATGAATTTTAATGCTCTGTAACAACTGTTTACCAGACTATGTGCCATTTTATTGACTGCAGTGATAATTCTAAGTTAAAACATTAATAAAAAATACTCATTCCATTGACATATAGCATATATCCATGGTAATTTCTAGTTCAATTTTTGTAAAATATATTTTACATCCTATATTATCTCATTTTGAACCAAAACGATGAAAGTGAACCTACAAAACTCTGACATCAAACCTTTTGAATAAATTCTTCATCGGAAACATTTCATAAACTCAAAAAACTCAGTGTTATATTGGAAAATTTATTTTTGGGAATATTACTCTTACAATGTTAACTCTATAGACCTAGCGAATGGTTAAGAGGTATATGATGTCGATGTGAAGTTTGTTTCCTCTATGTGCTAAAGAGGGCAGACCTAAACTTTGATTTCATCACCATTGTTAACATATGGAGGCCTTTATTACCCTTCATTTATAAAATAGATTGTATGTAAGGTGAAAATCATACTTCTTACAACTCACCTAGTTGTCAAGGCATATGCATATTGTTGCATGAAGAGTAGGCCTAACATGACAAAATATCAGGTATTTGTACCATTTTTTTCAAATGACCTAACCCTCCTTGAATAATGTTGGATTAGGCTTCTCCAAAATCATACAATTCTACATACATGTGTGCTCTCAAATGAGTACACACTATTTCTGGATGGAACTCAATAAATATCCATTGGACCAATTGTGCAACCATATGTACATGAATTCAGATGAATTATTCTTCAATCTAGAGCTTTGGATGCAACCCAACAAAGTTTGGGAATCGAAACCATTACACCCAAAATACCAAAGAAATGAATTCACTAGATACCAACACGTCTAGTTGCGTCATCGCTCAATTGGGAATACAACAAAGGAAAAGATTCAAGGACCTATAAATGGAAAGAAAATGAGGTTCTAATTTGAACTAAGTCTTACCAATTAAGGACAAGATAACATCAAATTGTTTTGGAAGAAAGTAAAATTAAATTATCTAGGTAAAGAAACAATACTTGTGAAACCTCAAGAACGCATTCCAAATAGAAGTATGTTGGCTCCCCAATGCTTGGAATCCTTCTAGAATTTACACATTGGATACCAATGGCTAGTGCACATTTTTGGACTCAAATGAGCCACTACCTTGCTGCTAAAGAATTGTACAAGAGGAATAAAAACAATGGTTCATAATGATACAGCCTTGTAACTGTGCATGTAAATACATTTGATTATACTATATATTAATCACACAAAATTTCAACTCCCATCTTAAATATTTTTTAGAATACACACACAAAGGAACCCTACTAGATAATGAAAATTGGTATCTTTACCTCTGAGGCACTGCTTGACACATCTATTGATCCTTCAAACATTGACTTCTCGTTTTTAGTTACTTCCTCATTTCCAAAACCCCTCAGATGTCCAATAAGTTTCTTTTTAACTAATTGTATAATAAAATGTCCTGTTTTATCAATATCATCAATTATTTGATTAATTGCCCTGCCAAGATTATGTAAGTTATCAAGAAGAATATCCCGAGATGTGCAGAGTGCTTTCCATAAGGAAGTATCTTTGGAATCAACTTCACGCTCCCCATTGATTATAGCCTGCCACCTCAAAAAATAGCTTGTAAGATGTCATTAGAGTCACAATAGTTGTTTACCATTTAAGAGAATTAAACAAGCATAGAGTGCATCATAATTAAATAAAGCATGTTACAAATGGTGAGATCTTAATAGAAAATGTGAATTTGATATGACATTATGTTAATGTCCATTAATTGTTTGTTTTCTCAATTAGAATAAGAAGGAAAATGGTATAGATACAAACATAGAATATATGGATGCCTTCTTTCATCCTTAAAGAAATTTTTAACCCATAGAAAACAACTTAAAGAAAGAATGCGTAGAATGTGATATTTTGTGTCACCATATTGATCAAATTCTACACTCTGGAATCTAAGTAAAGCATCAATACTTGTGAAAGCTCAAAAATCGCTAAAGCTAAAAATTCCAAATTTCTACAATACTATATCTAAACCTACAAACACATATTGTTGATAAAAACAATAAACATGCAAATTTGAACACTCAAAACAACATCATTGATTTTCTATTAAATTTGAAAAAAAAAAATCTAAATGCTAAATGGTTTTTTCTTGTGATTTTGCATAATAGGGTTAAAAGAAACAAGTTTTTGAGTTTTATGAGTTGATGAAAAATTGTCATCCTTTTATCTACATAGTTAGGATTCATACTATTGAAGCATTCTGCCACAAAAACTGTATTTTCTCTACACCCTATGTTTTGCACCCATGCATATCCATTATTTAAAGACTGGTTAAACACTGTAAGAAGAAAGGTATAGTAGCAAATGATGTCATGGACCTTTTAATGTTGGAAAATACAAGGATTCACACTAACTACTATCATTTACATGCTCAATGATATTAGGCATAAACCAAGCAGTGTTAGGATAAATGTCATTTGTGATGTCTAGAAAAATGTTTGGTGTGAATACATGACTACTAATTTCCTATGGGATAATGTTACCGAGTTGAATCCCATATAGAGCCACAAGCATCTATTCATAGTGGTAAATGAGGATGAACCTCTCAAACTTATCCGATTTGGTGGCTCTATCCATAGATAATTATTGCTTGTATTAAACATTTGCATTTAACCCATTTATTTTAAATATTTAATCATAGAACACACAGGCATGGTCCTAGGATGTCCTCGGGCTTGGAAAAAAATAAAGATACATTCACTCTATGACAGTTTCATTATTGAGACAAAAATATCCTAGGACTAACCCAACAATAGGACAACAAAAGTAAATATGGATAAATATTCTTACAAGTTGTGTTCCAAGTACAAGATAAGGTAATTTTATTTTTGTCCACCAAATGACCACAAAATTGTATGAAAGGAACAAAGGAACATTTTAAAATCAATTAGAAACAACCATTCTAAAAAAAAGGCTTGTATTTTTTTGAAGATCAAATAAGGAACAACCCCTCTAAATGAGGTGAAAACTAAAGCATGCTCCCTTTAAACCAAGTTCACATTGAATAGTATTATGTCATTTCATTTGAAGTTCGCCCTAATTTATTTTGAATTGTTCAATAAACATGCATGCTATTTAGAAGATAATCTAATAATTATTTTTTTTTAAATTAATCTGAACATTGAAAAAACTAAATAAAATCCAGTAAATTTTTTAATTAAACATGTCCTTGTGTTTTTAAAAATCAGGAAGTCCCAATGGAAACTTTTCTATTACAATGAAAATTCATGTATAATAGTAAATTGAGTTAAGGAATGTAACCAAATTTTGCAATTAAAAGAACAAATATCTTCAAGAATATGTATCAGCAAGAGTGGCACTAACCATACCTTCCTCAACTGGATAACAATGTTCATGAGGTTTTCAACCTTTTTGTAGTTTATATGACCTCTGGCACTATCAAGTAATTCAGTTACATAAATCTCATTCTTGATAGCCTGATAAAAGTCTTGATGGCAACAACTCAATGTAAAATTTATAGTTACTTCCTTTTTACTAGTGATCACATCTTTCTTGACTCAATGCAACATGAAAGGCTTTAGGACAACATGTTGATGAATAAACAATCATAAAACAAATATTTTTTTTGCTACTTATTTATTGTAAAATGAAAATGAAATTGATAAGCCACATAAATGAAGGAATAAATATTTATTGCAAACTAAAATTAAATTTGACGATGATGCATCAAAGGCTCGTAATCATGGTTTGTATACTAATCCAAAATTGCAGCAAGTAGTTTCCTATTCTATGAATCCACGTCCTCTACAATAACACATGCTTCTATATTATTTCACTTTTCTAAACTATAATAAGAACTAAAAATCCACTAGGGTGGTGGGACTCAATGGACCATTATAGGTGCTTCAAAGAAGATACATGTAACACTGCCCATACAACAAAGGCATGAAGTTGAAAGCTTGGATAGGATGGCGACAAAAATAACATTTTTCCATTTTTGGGTTAATGCCTTGTAGTAATTAAATTATACTAGTGAAGCATATTGTTTGAGGATTGTTGGGAGAATGGAAAATTGGAAGTCATGTCTATGAGGCATTTTTGGACATGCTCACTTCAATTTTCTGGAATGGAGCATTTTTTGAGAAATGTTTCAATAACTAAATCAATTAGTGGTCCAGATTATCTTCATAGTTTCAGAAAAAATGTTAAGAAGAAGTCACATCAACACAAATGGCATCATGAATTTGTGGTCTACAAGGAACAACTAATTCCACTGGAAATTCCACAAGGCATCTATCAACAAGTTCAAAGAAATGAAAATTAAAATTAGTAACTAGCTGGAGATATGTGCCACAAACAATTAGTCATATTTTAGGTTTTAAAAATTATTTCAACTACTTTCTTAGCACCTTCAACAATTGGTTTGACATTTTAGTGCCCATAATGCTCTTTTAATTTAAAAAATCAACCTAGTTCAATAGTCACTAGATAAACTTTATTTTCACCTAGTAATAAATCATCTATGGAAAGTTTGCAGCCAGTGGAAGCACACAAAAGCACTATGCATATGTTGAAGTAAATACCTTTTATTCATATCTTAATTCAACTAGGACTCTCATATAGAGATATACTTCCAAAATAGGGACTGAACATTTTAACCTTGGGGGTTAGCTCAATTGGTTATCACCAATGTTGTTGGACCCTTTGCTAGTTCCACACTAGTAGGTGCCTAGTAAAATACCCCAGAGTTAAATGCACTAGTCTATGCCAATGCATTTACTAGGAATGTCACCCACAGATGTGGGGAAGGGTCCCTTGGGATTCACCCAAAAGGTTTTACCTGGACAAGAAAATTGATTGAGCAACTAGGGAATTAAGAAAAAATAAACATGCTATCAAGAAATTCATTATTGATGAAGATTCCTTCAAAATGTAATAGATAAACCTTTAAAAAGACTTAAATTTTTTCTTTATTTGCAAATGCAAAGGACTTTGGTCATTTAGTTAATGGATAAGTTGAATGGATGCTACATTGAAAAAGAGTTATAGCATATATCCTTGATCAAAGAGACTGACCATTGACAACTCTAATAATTTGAGGACAATAACCCAGAGTAATGGAATAAGGACCCTAGCTTTGGGAAAGTTCAAAATTACCTCTAAAACCTCATTTCAATGGTTTCACCCAACCTCCTTGGTTCTCTACTCTACCCTTGTCTTGGTAAAAAATCAAAGTTTTCCCTCCATTATTAGGTTGATGATACTCTGGAAAGTATAAAAAATTACATTATAAAGGTCTTTGTGTTCAAGGATAGGTCATGTGACAAAGACCTGATATCTTAAGCTAGAAATTTGTCAAGAACTAAATCTTCAAAAGTGTCTAAAAAATAAAAGTAACCCTTGAATTACTAAGAATCCTCTATAGGAAAATTCTTGATTATATGAACATATCTTATCAAACCTAGTATGAGGATAAAATGTGTGACAAGACATGAATGGAAAAGGTAATGCACACCTACACATCAGGTCATGAAGAGTCATATAGCATGAATTTACATTCTTGAAACAAAAATCCTTTTAGGAAAGACCCAATAGGGGAAATTATCATGAAATGGATTCGCCAATTTCCTAAGGGTAAGGAAGGAAAAAAAAAGATGGCCAACCTAGCTCAAGGATGACCCTATGCCATTTGAGGAATCTGACAAAGAGAGATCCTAGGAAACTCTCTTAATGGAAAGATAGTGATGAGGAAAATGAGAAATACCAATAGGAATTTACAAATAGACAAGCAAATAAATAAAGTGGACAAGAAGAGGATTAAGAGTTCCTTCTAATAAGTAGCAGAGAGAGACGGTACTTTTTTCATAGGAAGAAAATGTGAATATCTCATAGGTCCAGGTCTAGGTCCAAAAAAGGAACTAAAGAGATAAAGTCATCCTCACTCAAAAAAATTTCCAATTGTCCTTAAAAGCTCTGGTATGCCTTTAAGACATGGAATAAATCTAAAAATTGAATGTACTTAAGGCTTACTTTATAAGAGATAACATAGATATCTCAAAGTTGGAGAAAAACCAAACATTCTTTCCCTCCTTGCTTATTCAAGCATAGTTACTTGTGCCTTTGGCTTCATGACGTATCATTCTCTATGAATTTACACTAATTATGAACAAAGTTGTGAGACTTTTCTGGAACTCTTGATTCTTTCTGAGTTTCACAATGTCAGTTCTAAAACAAACACTAGAACTCACCTCCTTGGAAACAACTCACCAAGACTTGTTATTCACTAGTCAAACTCCTTTATTGTATGTTTTTCCTATGTGCCAAGTATTGGACCCCATTTTTGTCAAAACACAGAGTCCTCCAAACTTAAACGGTGGCTAAACTTTTACCGAGTTTGAATCTAAGAGCTTTCAAAAATAAGAGAAAACTCATAAGAAAAGGAAAGATAGAAATAAAAACACTTACTAGTTGATTTATAAGTTGGCATTCATTCAAAATTCCTCCATGCCCTACATGGTTTTCTATGCTTCCAAAGGCATCAGTATCAAACAAATGTTAGAATGTGATAAAAATATTTACTTACCATCAACACCATATAAAATTGTATAGTAAACACATTTTTGATATTAAGTGTGTTGGATTTTTAAAACAACCCAAGGTTTCAAGAGGACACTCCATCCACTAGAAACTTCAATTGGATATAATGATGGGTGGAGTGTCCACTCAAAAATTTGGGTCATTTTAAAACTCCATCATGGTTGGGATCCATAAAATATTTACTAAATGTATGCCCAACTGTGAAAATATACATGCTCAAATCCTATAATATGGTCGATTATCAAAACAACTATTGATGAATGAGGTCATACCATTTGTAAAACCATTCATTGAATTTCTCATGCATATCAAAGAATGTTGGAATGATAAAATGAAGCAGTGCCCAAATGTTTGCCATGTTACTTTGAATGGGCATTCTAGTAAGAAAAAGGTGATTTCGAAAGTTGAAACCCAATAGCATTTTCCATCGTATACTGTAAAAATATAAGTGACCCTTTAGAAGTGAAATCACTTATATCTGAAAGCTATAAATTCATTTTGAATGGAATGCGAAAATCTAAAAAAGATCTCAAACATTAAATACTAGATAACATTTTTGACTATTTGAAGCTTTACAGTGGTTCAAGAAATTATGTTTTACCTACCTGTTTGAACTCTTAATCGCTTGAGATTCATATAAAACCATATATTGCCATTTAAATAACCTTAAGTACTTCTCAATAGTTTGAAGGAGTTGTTAACTTTTGAAAAGTGTATGAAAAATTGCTACCTTGAAGAAATTAACAAAATTGAATCACTTTCATATAAGATGGAATTTATTATCACGAGAAGAAAACAATAAAAAGTAAACATGCTTTATGTAGATATATGAAATATATGAATTAGAATTCATCCATGTGCAAAACGTGAAATCTTACAAGTACTACCTTAGATAAAGTTGTTTAGGATTTATGTTTTTTCAAAGTACAATCCATTCACTACCGCAGTAAGGGAGAGATAACGAATCAGGACATAACCTTCCAATTTCATTAGTCTAGTTACTCAACATCGAGGCATGTGCAACCACAAGAAATGGTCCCCATGTATTATTTTCCTGCCAAAGGACAAAATCATGAATTTGTAAAATACAATAACAAAAAGTATGTAACAACATAGCTAGGCACCGAAAAAACTAACAACCTAAAGCTTGATTTGTTATAAGCAAGAAAAATCAATTTAAAAGGTACGAAATATTGTCAAAATAGGAAGTAGATGAGTTAAGAATGTCATTGCTTAAATGGTCTAGCCTAAACCCATTTAATAAGCTAGGATGCCATTCAGTCCCTACATATATGAAATAAAATTACTCGCCGAAAAAGAGAATCCCCAAAAATAAAGGGTTATTTGTGCAAATTCATCTAAGAGGTACTCACTTGTTCATAACAATTTAGGAGCCATCGAACACCCTTGTGTTGGTAATCTTTCATAATACGAGTGAACATTCATTTTGTTTTCATTGATGGGGTAAGAGGCATTGAGGAACTACAGAGAACAAGATGAGCAAGGATAATTAGATTCCAGATCGCATCACAAAGACAAGAATGCAAGATAATACTAAACAATCTCATTTAAGTACTAAGCTAGAACTTTATCATCTAAAAGATTATAGTTTGAGAAAATCCATGTTTCTATAACCTTTAGCCATACGCTCCAGTGTTCGGCTATCGACTCCATGAAATTTCATACACTTGTCATCAAATGCACTCATTTGTTTTTATTTTCAGACGCAGTGTTCTTTGTAACTTTAATAGCTTCTTCTTTAAATGCAGATTCATCTGGATCTTCTTCCTCCATTGGTTTCACATCCTCTACATTTTGACCCAAATATTCTTCAACAGTAGAGGCTCCAACATCTAGCATTGAAGGTTTGGTAGGTTGAGAAGAAGTTTCATTCTACATTAAATGAGTGTAGAGATAAAAAAATTAGCCTTTGTTGATGTCTTTTAGCTTCTTTCAGCTCTCCCTCACACTTCAAAGCTTCCACACCATCCCTCTCTTCCTTTTTCTTGATTTAATCCTTTTAAAGGGCACCATTTACCAATATTATACATTTATCTCTAAGAAAAAGAAGAAATGATTATTTTGTTCAAATAGCTCACGTTCAGAATTTCTTTAAACTTCAAAGGTATTTGCTAATGTCACTTTAACTAATTGTGTGCTAATAAATTATGTAACAGTGGGCACATTGAGCTTGTAGCAAATGCACCAACTTAGTTTTATTCAAGTATCATTCTATTGCATAATTCAAAGAATCTCGAGATGAAATATGATGGTTTTGGAGGGGTTGAGTATCTTTATCAGGCATGTGAAACACCTTAGTCCTTCAAAGATGCCATCATAAGTGAGAAACATTCAAAGTGTAATGTAATATGTGATGCATTGGCTTCAAACTCAATTTTTCTCCAGTTGGTGCTTCAAAGACAAAAACCTGCACTTTCGAGGTTAATCTCATCCATTACTAAGCAAAATCTCCAAGCCTTTATTGACCAAGAATTAGATTGAAGGCTTTTCAACTTCTATGGGGTGGGTTTGTCAAAATTCATTTCAAGAATTTCCCTGTGTTAAGGGCTTCTTTGTTGTTTGCTTCTAAAATCAATACCATCTTAGAAAAATCATTGAAATGGAGCTATGGTTTTGGAGTAGAGATAGTCCCTTCCTTAAGCCATGTCATTCAGACTTCCATGATTGATCCCGACTGGATATTAATTTGTACTGGTTTGGTACACCACACAAACCTCTACACCTTTTCTCCAAAATTTAAAGACATTATCAAGCACATCAAGAATTTAATTAGCTGGTTTGTCTTGGTAAATTCTAGAGATAAGGTTAGAATTTTTACTTTTCCTCAAATTTTCATTGTTGTTGGTCACTCAGAAGACCTTCATGGGGCCATAAAGCTTGAACTCGAAGATGTGCATAGGATCAAAATTGTTATCACCTACATTTACTATTGAAAATATTACTGAGAGCAGGCGTGAATCAGTATTATCTAGTCCGTTTAACAATTCTTCCTTATTTATACTTTGAATTATTTTTGCATATCAGTACCATAAAACAATGAGCATGAACAAGAAAAACAGACAGTCACATCAAAGAACACCAGATATAAGGTGGAAACCCAATGTGGGTGAAAACCACCTGCTGCAATATGTCTCTATCTTCTTTTCAAATTAGAAACTCCTTTTACAATGGTCTTGTACTGGTGCAGTCCTTTACCAGTACGCAGGCTGCAACCTGCAGAGAGCTACAACTCTCTCTCGTTTTCCAGTCTCCCCTGGAAGGGAGCTACAACCCCCTACTTCTTTTCTTACAAGAACCACTTTTCATAAATTTTCAAACTGGGTCCATATACATGAAATGATCATCAAGTACATCTAAATTACAGTCATCTGTAGTAACCAGATCAATATAACAGAACTGAACCCAGAACACCTTATCAACAGAAAAATTCAGTCAACAGATAGTCCTGAAATAGATACGTAACTTTCCTTTCTTTGGCCTGCGCTGGTACGCACTTCACCCTCTGCTTCTCTGCGTATACACGCAGATCTCCTTCTGCTGCATTGCGTGCCCACGCATTGCTTCTTCTGTCGCGCTGCGTACAGTACGCACCCAAATGCAATATCGCGCTGCGTACTGCCACAGTAGG
The DNA here is from genome assembly GCA_000404065.3 of Pinus taeda. NCBI lineage: Eukaryota > Viridiplantae > Streptophyta > Pinopsida > Pinales > Pinaceae > Pinus > Pinus taeda. Next base: position 83,168 of record APFE030991812.1, on the reverse strand, counting down.
CACGCACCCAAAAGAACTATCGCGCCGCGTACTGTTACAGTAGGCACGCACTTGAACCTCTACTGCTCGGCGTATCCACACAGTTCTCCTGTTTCTGCTCTGCGTACCCATGCAGTCACCCTTCGTCTGCTCTGCGTACCTGCGTAGCTCACCTTCTTCTGCATTGCGTACCCACGCAGAGGCACCATTAAACACCTGCGTACCCCATATTAGGGCTGAATTTGCAGATCAGAGGTGTGCTACAGTTAGACGGATGCCCAGATCTGATCAATCGCTCGGGAGATCATCCTTTTCAGATTCGCTTTCCACTTTCACTTTCATATAGATCAAGCCTTTTGAAACCATAACCCAATAGATCAGATCTTAAGATATTCAACCCAAAAGCATACTAATCCAAATGATCTCCTTTGCTTTATATAGGCAAGCTCTTCCTCAAATCAAGGATCATGGGGCTCAAAAATAATAATAGAAAAAACAATACCACGGGCCAGAACCATGATAACACAATACCGTCAGCTAAATACCAAGAGTTAAACATAAGGAACCCCACATGTGCGCACTTTACTGCCTTGAAATGTGTGCACTGGGGTACGCACCTCATGAATGAGTCATCTGCGTGTCAGGACGCAGTCCCTGCACAACATACCTGCGGGTACACACCTTCTGAACTGTTCTCCTGCGTACTTCTTAATTTTCATCATATTGAGAGCCCTTGCCATGGGTGTTGCCATCAAGTATAACATCTGTAACCATAATGCCAACAATCTCCCCCTTTGGACTTGATGGCAACCTCAAAAACTTCAGCGACATTCTCCCCCTTTGACATCAAGGGCAAAGGGTTATGCTCCCCCTAAGAACATGCTCCCCCTGAACCTGCCATAATCCACCAGACACCATTAATGACCAAGAAAGAGATAGAAACATGTTGCAGCTATATTTAGACCAGCTTCCATGATCTCCTTTTGTACATCCTCCATAATGCCAACAATGCATTATATACTCCCCCTGAACCTGTGCCGCAACCCAACATATGTACGCATATACCCCAGAAGAACCATGCATACAACCAACAATCAGAAGAGTTTCAACAATAAGATGATGCATCAACAACCCCCAACTTTTGCCTGAGGTATTCGAAAGCTTCCCTGGGCAATGGTTTGGTGAGAATATCAGCAACTTGTTCCTCAGAAGGAACATACTCCAACTTGACTTTCTGTTCAAGAACTTGTTCCCGGATAAAATGATACTTGATTGGTATGTGCTTGGTTTTTAAATGCATGACAAGATTCTTTGAGATACTGATTGCACTTGTGTTATCGCATAAGATGGAGATTGGTGGTGTACAAGTGATTTGAAAATCCTGCAAGGTCTGCATCATCCAAAGGATTTGAGTGCAGCAAGATGC
>APFE030991812.1:0-50544 GCA_000404065.3 Pinus taeda | reverse complement strand
AATATAACCTAGCCAACCTAACAATAATAATATAAAGCCACAAAAATAACAATAGAGGGATTATATGGGGCACAGTAACAACAATATGGGGACAATAGGGGCACAACAATTTTAATAAGGGGTACAACTACAACAGTAATGGGGTAATCGCTAGTATTATAGGGACCCAACAATCTTGTTCCTGATCCAGTCATCTTGACTGAGATTCATAAGGAGAGAGCCCTCTCCCAGCCTAGTAGGGCTAGCTAGTAGGTTAATATTGGTTTGTGGTTACCCTAGAGTTGCCTTCATTCAGCCTAAGGTAAATCTAGGCGATAACAAAAACAATATAATATGAGATTGTTTCTTTCATATTAATATTTTTATCACAATTGTTGACATCTATCAATTTCCCACAACACGAAGCCAAAGGACATTCTGCTAAAAAAGAAAGAATTTTTTAGGTGTTTAACGAAACATTAAGAGCCCAATATGGGTTCACACATTGAGAAACCAAAAAAATAAGTCTCATATTTTGACCTAAAGACATGTAGCCAATGATACTAAACAAGGAGAACCTCACATTGATCGAACTAAGGGCTAAAAAGAGGAGTTATAAATATCTTAAACAAAAAACCTGAATAGGGAGGAGAAGCTAAGTAGAGTAAGTATGGAGAACCTGCCCCAAATCCACCAAGAGGAGTATAGTTTGTGAAGAGTATCATGAAGTTGCCCGAGCCCCTAATTTGAATAATATGGAAATGGATGGCAACATGTCCCTAGTAACTTTAGACCCTTGTATGAATCATGCAATTCCTAATAATATAAGTTCCCGTTGTGATATGATAACAAGAAAATAATTATTGGATTCTTCATCTAGAGAGGGAAGAAAACACCTATCACTTTCTAAAAGAGTAAAATAACCATTGTTAATTACACAAGAAGGCACTAAAGAGGTTACACAACAAAAATTAGTAACTATCATATTATGTTTCTTATCATGTATGATAAGATGAAATACAAAAATAATTACAAATCATATACTCAATTCAATAGGAATGGAAATCACTTTTATGAATCTCTATACTCAGGCTACATCAAATATTTTAGAAGAAACTTTTTTATGTAACCTGTTAAGAAAATCTCACTAACTCATAACACTTCACCAATCAAAAGCTTTGAATTATGGCCAGTACTTCCTAAACATAGGAACTTTAACCAAATGAATGTCTTATTTTATCATATCCTCCTCAGTCAAATGGAACACCACTCTTTAGATGAATTCCCTCGAAAGTACCTAGAAATGGTTGAAAGTGCAATTTGAAAATAAGTTATAAACTCATGATTCATTTCCAATCAAAAGAAATTTCCAAAAACTGACACAACACATTCAAAAGAAGAATTCAACTCTTAGAGTAAGATTATATAAAGGACTCAAAACCACTACTTTTCTTTTTCTTTATTGAAGAAAAAAAGATAAGAGCATAAATTTATTCTGTAACTGAGCTAGGACCTTCAACATATTTATGATTAGAGAGTAATGGCCATGATCAGCATTTTCACAAGTCCCATCCATAACCTGATTAGAATGAGCTTCCTTTCATCAGTTATTACGACCAGCTAGGCATCTTCAACAGCTTCTTTTCCCCTCACCAAACCCTTGAAGAAGATGAAACCTACTCCAAGGTACATAAATAATGCATGTTCTCAAATGAGTAACATTGATGCAAAAATCATTTGGTCTTTACGTTGTGCCATTTACGTTATAAAAGAGCTATTTATTTATATTTTATTTATGTATATTCCCATGTTATAACTTTAAGATAAATAATATTTGATGGTTGATAATATATTAACAAAGATATCCAAAAACTAAACTAGTTTCACTTCCATAGGGATGTTGGTTTGCAAGGATTTAGAATATTTTGAAACATAACTCTCAGGGTTGTTGACTGATATTTTATTGAAACAGAAAGAGTTTTAAAATTGATATAAGAAATAATAGGAATTTATCACTTTCAATTTTGTTGGGACAAAAAGGTGTAGTGAGCATTAAATCACCTCTCCAATATGAAGAGGAAAACCAAAAACACTTATCCAGCTCCTCGAGAAATCCACTGCTAAGATTATGGCTAGAATGTGGATCCAAAATTGTGCTTAAATTATATATTATGCTTACTACCATATATGTGTCATATAGTGTCTATAAAACTAAGGCCATCCAATTGAAACAACAATTCTCTCTTCTATTATAAGCTTGAAAAAATAAAATGCACCATAAAGCTTCAAAGGCTAAAAGTCAAAATCATGTCCTAGAAATCATGCCAATTCTGATACATTAAAGGACTCAACACAAATTTCCATCCATCGAATTGTCTCTAACGCTAGAGAGATGTCACCCAAAGCAACTAGTGTCAAGATAGAAGAGGGAAGTGTGATAAGGGATCACAAAGGAAATGTGATTTTGACTTTTAGCCATGGACTTGGACAAGCTACCAATAATAAGGGAAAAAAATTAGCTCTAATCACAAGGCTTAAGTTTGTTTAAAATTTCAAAAGAAAAATAGAGGAGAGAGGCTTGAAAATGATATGAAATAATTTATTTTATAAAAATGTCTATGAGATCATCAATATGTGGGGCAAGAGCATTACATAGTGAGACATATTTTTCTAAATCTAGATACATAAATCTAAGAGGAAACATAATTCTAAAATCAAATCTAAATGACAACTGACATTACAAATATGGAGATCCCTCTATTTGTTTAAGAACTCAAGAAAAAATAAATAGGTTTAAAAATGATATGAAAAGATTAATTTTATAAAAATGTCCATGCGATCATCAATCTATGTGATGGGAGGATTACAAAATGAGACAACTCATGTTTGACATTTGGATGTAGAAATCTAAGAGGAAACATGAAATCAATAGGCTTCATCTGCTTGATTCTCTTTAGAGAAACACATGGTATAAAAATTCATAGTAAAATACTAAAAGGGGAAAGGAGATATTATTTATTGTTTACTTGAAGCAATGTAGTCATAGGAACCTGCAATGGAGCATACATTCTAAACCCCTAAATTTTGCAAAATATTGCAAGGTTGAAATCAGATACACGGGCCTCAAAATTGGAATCTAATAGAATTTTGTTGGAATTTACATCACAATGTATTATAATTGGGTAGAAATCATGGTTCAAATAGTAGATTCATTTAGCTACCTCAATGGAAATCTTATATCGGTAGCCCATTGTGAATTCCTACCATTCTTCCCATGTAGTAACTCTCCTAGGGTTCAATTTGGAATGTACTCATAAAAAAGTAAATTTATTTATTGATTTGATAAAAACCCCGACAATATCACTATATGACAATGTCAAATCTTACCCAATGTCTTAATCTTTGTAGCAAACCCATGGTCATGAAAGTACCCTCTTTCATTCCCAGGAAACCTCTTCACTGCAAATTCCTCCCTTCTCTGCATCAAACCATTAACTTCTAGGATCTTGCAACATTACCCTTCTTCAAAGCCATAGATTTGATGATGGCAACAAAGGCAAATACCAATAAGAATAATAGCAAGACTACGACCATAACTAGCTTTATAGTTGAAGAAATTGAAGAACCCTTGACACGAGTATGATACAATTACACATAACTATGTAAGGACATAGATACAACCCACACAATTGGGTGGCATACACACCTATGACTAGAACCAAATGTATAGTTGAATAAATCGAAGAACCCCTGACATGATTGTGCTACAAATTAAACTTAACCATGTAATAACATAGATACAACCCATACAATTTGGTGAATTTGACACAATTTGGTGGCATTTGAAGCCTTGTTCACACCAAAATTTCATACAATACATAGTTTTGGTAAAGTGGAGCCTCTTTTTTACCAGCCATCAATGACACAAACTATTTTATGCCTAGATCAATAGAATGGGGACTCCCTTACCCTCTCAAAGTTTAACAAAGGGGGAGTCCACATTGAGCTAGCTTGTTGAAACAATCCATCGAGAAATTGATGGCAAAGGATAAATGCAGAGCCCCAACCTAGTTTGAAACCATTGGGGTCCACAAAACCAACAATGATAAGTTTATTTATAAATATTTATACTTTTGTAGTTTATATATAAAATATTCTTTCTTTATGGCCTATGTGTCTAGATTATTACATATGTAGCACATTAATTAAAAAATGAAATGGTTAATGTAACTGCATAATAGTTTTTCCTTTTATGTGTTTCCATATGAAAAATGAATCAAAAAATAAAAAGTGTGCATGTTAAAGTTTAATTAGGTTTTGCATTACATGGTTGGATAGACCTAAACAATACTTTTGTATGCTACATTCAAAATTGAAAAGTAAATCCCTTTCCCTTCTCATAGTCTATGTTGCTTCATTGAAGTAAAAGTAAAAAATGCATCATGTATTTTTTCTTATTTATTAATAAATTCAATATATTTTTAAAAGTTTCACTTTATGAGCTTCAAGTAACAAATAAATTTTACAAGGATTGTAACATAACCGTAATTTTCGTAAGCTTATTTATATATATTTATATTTGTATAGTGTGTTGGAATTCTTTCATAACCATCATGATAGGATTTTTTTTTACAATAATACAACTTGAGTGGGCCTATGGTTAAGAGCGTGTTTCCTCCTAAAAGGTCACAAGTCCAAAAATAGAGGGGTAGAATATGTATGCCTTTGTATACATAGCAATCAAATCAATACGCAGAGGTTGGTCCCTTGTCCCACAAATAAGGGGGGTATTATACAACGATTTGGTGTCTGGCTTGACCGTGACCTTAAAAACTAGATAATAATAATAGTAATTTTAAGATTAGATTAATTTGTCATATCAAAAGATGGAATTTTACTTTTAAATATTTTTTATTTTAATTTTAAGATATTGAAATAAGTTTTTATGACAGTAGAAATTTCTTGATAGTGATCTCAAGTGCCATTGGCCTTGCCCTCCTTGGACGAATTGGTGAAGGAGAAGATTGCCCCGACAGTGAAGGCAGGTCAAACTAATGTTGAGAATATCTTAATCCATTTGCATTCTTAAAATTTAAAGACAAAAGGGTATTTAGAATTTTAACACTGTAAATTGATTCGGAGACCCACTTGTCTCTAAATTTTAACACCGTAGATGGATTCAGAGATCATTGTAGTGAAATGAAACACATTATTATCAAAATTGCAATTTTCCATTTATAGAGCGACACAATTAAAAATTACTAACATAAATGACTAATTCATATACCTGTTGTACTTGTTATTTGGTCATGTTTTTCTTCTTGGACTATGGTAACCATTTATGTTAATCATTATTAATTTTGTCACTCATTATCTAGTCATATATTTAAGTCTTGGACTAAATTAGTCATTTTAGTTAGTCATTTTTAGTTTGGCAACTTATTATCTAGTCATATATTTTATCCCTAAATTAAATTAGTCATTTAAGTTAGTCATTTTTAGTTCAGTCACTTAAAATTTCTCAAATTTAGTAGCAATTCACTTGAAATAATTGTGGTGACTAATGTTTTTAGTCACCTAGTCACTAATTTCATTTTCTACAAGTGACTGGCTTAGACAAACATACCTTGATTCAGCAAATGAAATAATCCTTTGGGAATCAAACCTTCCTCTGTATATGTTTCCCTAAGCACATTATTTCCCTGATTTCATTATTTGGTGTCAATCCAAGTATAATCCCTTGCAAAGAAAAATAGTGGCTCAGAATGGTGACATTCTAATAACCATCACTGCTGAAGCCATAAACAAATTATTTTGATACTTGAGAGTGAATCCCTCACATTTTTCTCCCCTGCATCTCTAATTAACCTATATCATAAAGTTACATTCACTTAGAGAGCTCGAATGTTTGAGATTTTTCTCACTGAAGATGCTGAGCTTCCCAAGAAAAATCATCCTTACTCAGCATCCATGTTTTGAGAGAGAGCTAAGAAATTGATTTCCCTCATTTCCTTCCTATTAGGCTACCCATCAGATCAATGGGTAGATGATGCTATCTTAGGTTATTTATCTATGTTTTCAAAAGAAAGCAAGACTACCTTCATGTATAACTACAATCAATTTTTGGTTGATGCTATGCATGAGAAGCTTATGAATATCACAACTCAAAGAGTATTCAAATACTCTTCTGTCTTATTTCACATGTTTATTTTTTAGCAGGGAGACAAATTTCCCATTGTTTTGCACAAGCAGGATGAGCAACAAGAAGATCAATCAGTTATCCATTGGACCTCATTGATAAAAAAGAACTGAAATGAGTTCAAATTTGCAGATTTCATAGATTGTTTCATTCACCCAATAGAATAAATTTTCAACAGTCAAAGTGAACCAAGAGTCAGTCCTGAAATCAAGAGGATCTTGCACCTTAGTGATCAAGTTAGAACATGAGACTGGTATCTCTAGCATAACAACTTAAAGATGAGAGCATATAGGTGTGGGTTGGCTCCATATAAGTTTCCAATGTATGTTCCAATGAGAATTTTACCTTTGGAATATATTAGGCAAATGATGAATATGGATGAGCGAAATTTCATCTTAGGAAAGAGAAAATCACAATTTAAGATTAAAGCATAGGTTGGGACATTCATTTGCAACACTAGATCATCTGGATCAGAGGAAGATGTCATACTCAAACAAAAGGGTTTTCAACCCATATTCACTTCGTCCTATGATCCATTCAACATTATTTCATATTTAAGGATGGAGCTTAAGACTACTCCTTATAATCACACACCTAGGCCTAAAATTGAGAAATTTAGAAATCAGGAACAATGGGAAGAGAATACTCTTTAAGAATCATATGAACAAGTCTTGCCTCCTTCTCCTCATTAGACTCCAGTTTCTCAAACTAAGCTAGACAAAAGGCATAGGGAAGGATCCTCATCATCAACAATGGAAGAAAAGGAGTTCCTCCACTACCACAAGAAACCAAGGATTGAATCAAAGGCTACTACTAATACTACAACTCAAGGTCAAAAGGAGCCTATTGTCATCAATCTGGATAATTCACAGGTATCTGTAGGCACTGAGGAGCTTGTTATTACTACTCCTTCTTCCTCTTATACTTCACAAAATTTGCAAGAAATTAATCAGTCTACTGGACCAGGTGAAACATAGGAGACAAATGTTTTCACTAACTTTCTTGTGATCAAGAAAAATAGTGAAGCTATAAAAGCTATTATCTATGACAGTTCTGGAATCATACCTCCACTTCACAACATAGGTTACTGATAGCGTTTGACAATGAGAAGGGAAGAATAGAGATGGACTTTCTATAGGCTCAAGTACCTTTTCCCAAAGGTTCTTCTGTTTATAATAAAACTATATACCCATTTGATTCCAATCAAATTCATCCAATTGACCAAATGGACATGCATAGGCATTCTGGTGAGATGTTATTCTCAACCATGACCAACACTTCTATGACATTGTCTAAGATTAAAATTGCTCTATCAAATGTGCAGTCTCAATTGAAAACTGAAAAAATATCATATCTGCTAAGGATAATAAGGTTAAGTCATGGGAGGACATAGTCATTAAAATAGGGTATGTCCCTACTGATGTAAAAGAAATAGAAGATATAATCAGAAGGAAGAACACAAATATTGCATCATTGAGAAAATAGTTGACACTGCCTTCTACTAAGGACCCCTAGCCTAAGGAAATAGAAAATACTAAACAACATAAGGAAGAAATTATCAAATTGAAAATTGAGAAAATTATATAGATTAAAACCATGGAGGAACAGATTGAGAAGTTTCTTAAAGAAAAAGAGAAATTTACTCAATTATCTATACACCCCATCATAATTATTCTTATTACATCTTCATCAGCCACAGGGGAATCTACATCGACAACTAAGGATTTGAACAAACTTTCACAGGAAGTCATTCATCAAAAGCAAGAGAATGAAAGGCTCCATAAGAAATTTCAGACTTTGGAAGCACAAAAAATAAAAAATGATAATTTGTACGTTGAGGAAATGTAGAAAACACACAGTTTGAACAGAAGGATCGAAAAATTGCAGAGTCATTCACTGACAACATAGAACTTGGCACAAGCTAAGGAAAGCATTTGGGCAGATATTAGTGAATCCATAACTGAAATATGGCCATCCATTCATATCATTTTCGAGCAGGAGGAACTGAACAACAAATTTCAAGAATCCATTGATGAAGTGAAACAGTTGCTTAAAGATAAACTAGGTGAGGCTATTGATGTGATCAGAGTTCTTAATTCAAAGAGTACGATAGAGTTGGGGCAAATACATATTTTAGACAGAACCAAAACCATTTTGGAGATCAAGAAGGTTCTCCAAAAGAAGAACTTTATGACACAACTAGAAACTAAATGTCAAGCATTAAGGACCTTTGTTTAAAGGTTTCACTTTAAGTTTAATTTACTTAATCAGATATGATTGCTAGGATTAGTAGCTCCAAATGATAGGCTTATTAGTTTGGAATATCACAGCCATAAAATTTACAACATAGCAACTAATAGATCAAGTTTTGCAGGCATAAAAGGGCACATTATAGTGAAGCAAGCATTAGAAGATTTTGATTTTGATTTTATCATTAAGCATGAAAGAAAGCATGTTTTTATAAATAAGCCCACCTTTGAAAAATACACAGATGTAAAGTTTAGAGGAATTTTGTAAATCTCACCATACCAAGTGAACAAATATGGGATCACTTCTGCGAAGTAATTGAGTAACTTTCATCTTCAACCAGCAGACAGTTGGGCAACACTTTTTGGGGACGAGTCATCAACAAATTCCTAAAGAATAGTGCCACCACTTAGAAGCTTTTAGTTTCCTATTATTTTGTACTATTTTTATAAGATTTTGTAAGAAATATCTCTAGAAGATATTTAGTTTTGTATAAATAACTCCTCATTCGAGTTAATGTGGGTTGAACCCTTGTACAAGTATTGAGAAAAGAACTGTAACCGAGATGAATATTTGCCAAGCTAGTGAAGGGATTTTAAATTTGCCTACTACAGTTATGTCTTCTTGTAAGTTTTCATATGCACTTATTTGATTATATATTGCTTCATATATTCAATTCTTTATGCAGAAAACTAGGTAACATCATACTAAGTATCAATTAGTCTTAAATCCCTTGTAAATCTATCATCAGTAACTAGGGACTAGCTTATAATACTTTGTTATTATAGACTCCCCTATATCAATTAATTGTCACATAAATCTGCATTTGTTTGAATATATTTTATTCTAAAGAAAACATTGTTTTCCTGTATTCTTTTCTTATAACCAATCAAATATTTTGTTTGAATATTTAGCAAGCTATACCATTACATATTCTACTATTCATTCACTTTAAATCAATTAAGTATAGCTAGACAAATAACATCCCTTTCATCTAGTTTAGTAATTGTTAAGGCTTAAAAACTTGTTTTAAATAATTCATATCTTTGGTCATCCATAAAATTTAAAACCAACAAAATATTTTAGATGCTCTAGCATTAATAACTAACCTAGAGTCATATTAGATGAGAACATGTCCTTTTGTAAGTTGTTTTAAGCATGATAAATAATGTTGACCACAATTATGGTCCCAATCCTCCTTGGGCTAGAAAAATAAAGAGGTAGAAACCACTAATGGTTGCAAATTGCAAGGTCCAAAGGAGTTAAAGATGTGGGTGTAATGGAAGAAAAGATGAAGAAGTGGGTGAGGAGATAGTTGACTTGATATTCATGGTGGAATAAGGAATTACTAAGAGGCAGAGTGAATTCAGTAATTAGTGATATTTTAAAACCTTAAGCTCAATTCTTTACTCTCATTCATGCTTGTCAATTACTTATGTGAGAATTCTTAGTAAAATATACGAACATTAATGTAAACCATTCAATTGAGCACATAATTGATCAATTTGAGCAAAAAACACATATTGGCAGAGGTATTTTTTTACGTGGAAACCCAAAGGGAGAAAAATACCAATATGCTTGTTATTATGATATAAATTAAGAAGCTACTTAATTACATCAAGTTGTTTGTGGCACCCACTCACAGGAGGCCCCGACCCCCTAAAGATAGCAAGACACTACTTGCCCAGAGGAACTAACCTCTTCTTTTTACAAACCACTAACTACTCTAGCCATTTTTCTTCTTTTCATACAATTTTCAGGCTAACATGATCAACTAGTCTACCAACCACTTCCCATTTTCTCTGAATTCCACTTTCCACTGCACTCTTCATTTCTCAACCAAATCTAATCTCATTCCTCGACTATTCTACGTAGGTTATAACTTTTGGCCGCATTCACCCTTCAAATGATACACACCCAAAAAAATCACCTCACACTCAACATAGTTGCTCACAATAACTATGCATCCCCCCACACCGCAAAAATTCCATCCATGTTTTTTTTAGTTCATTACAAGGAATAATGCTATCTCTATCAACCATTAATTTTCCTTTCATGATGCATGATTTTACTCTTGTATGGCTTTGCATCTTGTTGTTTTGTCTAATTTCCTAACCTCTGCACTCACATTCAACACTAGGAATGGACTTTGTTTAATTAAAAACTATACCTGCATTAAACATGGTATGGAAACTTGATCATTGTCCATCATGGGACTTAATTCTTAGGATAGGAAGAGTGGTACAATAATGCTCACATCCTTCTTGATTTCCCACAAAGATCAAAGTGTACTAAAGGTGTGGCTTATTCATGTTCGAGATAGGATCCATTAACTACTTTTGAACAATCATTTTCCTTCCTATCTCCATACAACACAATTCTGCACTTGTAATTAAATCAATGTCACCCACCCTACTATGTGCATTTACTTAGCTTCTGAGCCATCCATACCCTGAACACCATAACCTAGGCTCACAGTGCTATGTAAAAACACGAGACTATTGTTTTAAACATTCACTTGGCCCCTACACTTATACATATGCATCTACAAAGTTGGAGACCTAGATGCCCTAGTGTCAGGATATTTCTCTTCAATAGCATTTCTTATGATTGATGGGCTCATGGGCTTCTAGCCTAAGCCACTTCAACTTATCACCTTTTAAATATGTACACAAAGCTTTATGTATATGGCCCAAGGCCCTTAAGATGATTGCACAGAATGTCTTTTTTTCATTATGATTAGCTAGAAGAACCTTTTCTTCACATGACCCGTTGGTCATCAAAACATGTGTAACCTCTACAATACTAAGTCCTTGACATGAATTTCATATTTTGACAAAACTGTCAGATGCCGAAAAAACCTTTCATCACCTTGATCTATTACTTGCCATAAAATCCCAACACTTCATCCTTTTTCACACCCTTGTCATAGTCGTTGCATGTTCCTTCATTCCAGCGATATTCCTGTAGCCCTCAAACCCTATATAAAACACAAACCTAGAACCCCACATGCCCATAACTTCTTATGAAGTGCAATTGTATACACATTACAGGCTTGTAGGCTTCTGGCCGGGCTCATCTATGTGCACCACTAGCAATGTCACTCATCTTCCTTTACACTATGTTATTCAAGACTCTAATATTGGCCCACCTTCCACTCGTCAGCCTATGAACACCTATGTGTGTAGGCCTATGAAGACTTCCACCTATTAGCCCCTCTATAATTCTCGCCTCCTAATTCAAATTTCTTCTAGGATTTCGAGCTTCCAACCTTCCAGGAACTATTTGCTAGTTCTCAACTGGATTTTGGGCTTCCAAAATTTTGGGAATTGCTCTTGCTACCTTTTCTCAAGAATATACTATAACACTTATAAATAAAGTTCTAGACTTCCAATCTTTCTGGCATTGCAACTATGACTTGAAATAACTTTTGATTTAGGGGATAATTTGCAAACTTCAACATACTCTTAGAAATATCTCTCTAAGTGCTTTCCATCCATACCACTTCCACGAGCATCTTAAATAAACACCTAAGGCATAATATGCTCCAAATTTTGGGGCTTCCAACCATCATAGTCATCTTTTTATGGCTTCTCCACTAAGCCTGTTACTATGAATATTCTATATAGGAGACTACAACAACCATGGGACTCGCCTTCAGCTACACACCAAAACCAACCTAGTTTAAGTTAATGCCAACATACTCAGTGAGACTAGTCATTCAGATAAAGCCATATACCAAAGAATTCAAGGAGGAAAATATGAGGTAGCAATAGAAAATATAAAAAAAGATACTAAAGGACTGGATACATGAGAAGGATGAGTAGCTTTCCACCATGGAAAGTTTAGCTATGGAATTCATTTAGTATGGGAACCCATCAAAAACCTATGAAATTTTCACCAAAGAGTAGTGGCTTCAATTTTAGATTAAGACCCTAGAACAGTATGGTTCACTACCTTTCTAGGATTACAAAATATTTATTAATTTTTGTCATAAATCTAGCATTGAGGATAGAGCTAGAATGGATGAATTCTATATAAATAACATGATATTGACTGATATGAATCTTTGGGATCCTAAATTACGGATGGAAATGTATAATTAATGGAATCGGCCTCCTGGCTTACTCATGAATAAATCAATGCTAAGGAGACCAAAGGATCATGATAATGGAGGCCAATGTACCTTTATGGATAAAAGCATAATTGAGATCCCATCATATTATCACCAACAATCATAGAATCATTCTTCAAGACCCTATACTGGCACCATCCTACATAGGAGAAAAGAACAATCCATCATGCACTCTGAAGACATTTTCAGTTTAGTAGGAACCAAGAGTTTATAGGCTTGTCAGAGGAGATGACACTCCTTACCACATAACCTAAGAATCAGATAGTACCACTCTCCAAAAAGACTAAGAAATGCCTTGGAAATGACACCCTTGTACAAAATAATAGTTTAGAGGATGAAAATAAATTATACTAGGCTTAAATTTAACCCTCCTTTGCTATTGGGACAATAAGAAAGAAGAGAGAATACATAAGAGTAATAAGAATAGGCAAAAATAGAGAAGAATTTAGGGTTCCACCCTCAAGAGGGAATTCCATCTATTGTACCTTGGGATGTTAGGGAGGAAACTAGGGCCATGAATGAGATGCATTAAGTGACTAAGTTTCTCATGGAGTGAGCAACATCTTCAGTACAGGGTGACGATTGGCCTCCCAAATAGGTACAAATCAAGGACCATATAGCCTAAGTTGTTGAATGTGCTAGAAAAAGAGAATTTATTGTGTAGAAGTATGTTGGAGACTAGTTGGAGGAAATGTAGGAGGTTCATTCCCTACATTAACTCACCAATGACTTGACTGGCTATTGGCTATGAGGATCTTAGGAGACTAGATCCACTTTTATAGGGTTTTTGGAGGGAAGTAACCTTCCTTCGAAGGAACCCCCCCCCGACTCATTTTGTATAAATAAATGAGCCCAAGAGCTCAATATGGTTCAAGTTTTTAGAGGATCATAGTGACTTCTACAGAAATAGATCGTTACTTGTCATTTCAAGTTCCATATTATGTACTTGAACACTTTTTGAAATCAATGAAAATAATTTTCTTACCTTTAGCCTGAGTTCTCTTTTAGATGGATAGGTTCCCTTGGGTTACGACCAAACCCAAGCACTCTACTCCCTCTTCCTTCTACATTTTGGAGCTTCATTTTCTCTTTAGCACTTAGTTTAGTAGTGTTTCTTTTTCGTAATATTTTCTTATGTGAAAATGTTTTCCTCTATAGATTTATCAATCATTACTCTTGGATAGTGTGGTTGTATTTTTTTTAATGGAAATCACAAAAATATAGTTCTTCTCTTGATGCAATAGTTAGATCTTGATTGAAATTCAACTCATCCTTTCCTTTATAATTTAATTTTTTAGCATTTAGTATTTTTGACATTCCTTAGAATTTGATGTTTTTCTAGTTGAATAACCTTCTTGTGTGCATGTGCTATTACTAGATTGCAAGGAAAAGCACCATCATTTTCATTTGTAATGTAATCATTAGCACGCTCTTTCTATTCTCATACATTCTTCTAGATCGTCCATACATATAAAATTTATTACATATTTGTTGCATCCTATTAGGTTGCATTTTTTCTTGTGGAAGATGGACTCTTATGGACGGATAAGCTTCAAAAGGATTTCCATACCCTTCTCAAACCATATACAATATTTACTCACCGTCTCCTTGCTTTTTCATCCCTTGGAATGCTCTCAGATGTAATTTTGTAGCAATACAGGGCATCCTGTAGAAATCCTGTAGCATCAAATAACACCACACAAAATCCATAAAAACTTGACTAAAATTTATCTTTAAGCCTATTTTTTTCTTTTTAACTAATCAAAATGTCTTCTATGCCTTGGTGACAAACTTGAGGAAGACTAGATACCTTTTAGAACTATTATTTTCATCATTGCAATTTATTTCTTCAATTAGGGTTAGTCTCTTTGAGCATGACTCCAATAGCATAGGAATAATTTACATTTCTATGTCTTGAGGTATTTATTGAAGCTTTTCATTAGAATAGGATTTACTTTGGTTGTAATAGTTTAGGGTTGATTTCATGCCATTCACATTATGTAGCTAGACTAGGTTTATTTTTGTCATTTATTTCTTGCAGTAAATTGAGATTTCTATTCAAAGTATTTCATTCCTTGCAAATAGGTTAGAGTTTTCTCTTATGCAATAGGACAAGAAATATTTTCCCTTCTTGAAAATTTAGATTCAGTGAAGAATCTTCTTTAATCTTATGAAATGGTGTTTGTACACTCTATTTTGTTTCATTGCCTCATAGAAGCTTTGGTGTAACTATGCTTACTATCCATACAACATTGTCACGTCTTATGTTTGTGTGAATCCCAGATTGATAAATTAAAGTTGGAAGCCCTAGGACTGACAACATTCTTTTTCTAATACTAGATCCAATCACGTATCTACATATAATCATAGGAATTTTTGGAATAAATTTCTAATTCTAAAATTAAATAAATTCATTCTATTTCGTTGAAGAATTGGAGTTCCTACCCTAAAAACATTTATGAATCACCTAATTCCATGTGCACCATTTTAAATACCCATATAGTAGATGATATATTTTATTTGGAAAAAATTGAGATAGGGGTTAAGTTGATTCCTAATCATAAATTTAAGGATATTGAAGGCTACCAAGATGATTTTTTTAAATGGGAGGTCCTATCCTCATCCCTCACATATACAAGATCTTCAATTTGGTAGTTAAACAAACCTTCCCTAGGCATTCAACATAGATCCTCATTCTTCCTATCTTGAAAGCTTGGGATAAAATTAGTCCCTCTAATTATAACATGATTATGATTAGACACACTTTAGCCATGTTGTAAAGAATTATTTTGGAAAAGAAAATCCCATGGATAGAAATCGATGGGAAGAGAGCTAAAGGAAAATTTGGCTTTAGAAGATATCATTCAACTATGGACCATTCTGTTACTCTTAAGATCATTGTAGAGGAATTTCACTACAATAAAACTGATCCCTTATTTTTTTTTGTTGACTTTAAAAAATCTTTTGATACCATTCCTAGGAAGAGATTGTGGAAGAGGCCATAAGAGATAATGGTTTCTCTTGTATTGAGGTTTGTTGAAGAGAATGAAATATGCCAAAAAGGTTAGGGGATAAAAGAAACCCTTCCTTGAATATGATATTTATTTTTCTTATAGAACTTCTTGTCCATTATCCCCTACCATTTTGGCATATACATTCATAAGATATACAATCATTTTGAAGATGAAATATATGTTACTAAGGACACATCATGAACTTGGAAGGAAACTAATAATACTCTGACATTTCTACTCCAATATGGGTGTGACCATTAATATTGAAAAAATTGAAGTCATGATAATTAAATAAAAAAAATATCATTTATGATACTTTCATAACAATAACAACTACTTGGAGGAAATTCCTTCCTACAAGAATATTGGAATCTATATCTTTCAAAACCTTAATTATAATTATGACACTGAGAAAACGAAATGGCGTATGGAAATCATATTATGCACTTGGAAACAATTTTAATCCAATAGACTTTTGGATATGGGACAAATATAAAATCCTCTTTGACGCTCTTTTCACTCCTATTATTTTATAAGGATGTGAGTTTTGGAGTTGCAGTATCTCCAAAGAGTCATGGAGGATGACAAAATATATCCAAAAAATGTTTATAACATACAATCTCAATATTAAAAGACGTACTCCATATCCTATAATCCTTATTAAAGTAACCATTTATCCCATTGAAAGAATGACCATGACTATGTATATTATGTACAAGAAGAAGATAAACAACATGGAAGGAACAATGTTCTAAAAAATGTTTCTAACTCTAGGAAAAACCCCCACCTTCAACCCAAGAAGTGATGACATAAAGCTACCTAGTCCCAAATCAACCCTCGAGGATAAAGGAGAGATCATTTTCCAAAATAAGCAAAATATTGAAAATATTATTACTCCAAATTTTAAGGATAAATTGTGGCATGATAAGGAGTTTAAGAGGATAAAAGGAAACTAAGATATTGTAAGAAGGGGATTAATCCCAATATCGAAAACCAAAATTACTTTTTTTGTCTTCAATAATGTTAGGAAGAGAATTAGCATCACTAAATTAAGAAATAATTCTCATGAGCTTCAAAGTGAAAATGGCCATTGGTTAAAAAAAAATATTTGTTTCTCCACTCGGTGTCCCTCTAGCCCTAAGTTCCCTACCTACTTCCATAGCCCTAGTGCCACAAAATCTTAAAAATTTGTCTACCTCTTCTCATTTTTTCCCTTTTCTATTATTAGTCTTTGACTCCCTCCAATTCCCCCTTTCCGTATCCCTTCAGTTTTATTTTCCTCCACCTTTTTTCCTTGATCCAACTTGCTACCCTCACTAGCCCCTATCTAATTCAATGCCTTTCTCTGGCTGGATAGTCAACAATGAATAGTTTGTCCCTTTAATCCCCCTTGGCCCAAGAAATTGCTGCATTTAGTTACCTAGTGAATAAAGAGAAAAAGTTTCAGAAATACCATCCATCTCGATTCATAAAGAAGCTTGACAACATTTGGAAGTTCAAAATATCTATCGCTTAGGCTATATTATGTGACCTCTAGTTATATTAATGGGCACTTGTGGGCAAATTCATGGGTCTTTGAACCTCTCCTTGTACTATTCTTATCAAGATTAAAAAACCACTAGAACCCTTTAATCAAAGGTGAGGTTTCTTCCTCCTTTTGTGGAAAAGGGTTTTTCACCTTTTTCTTCAAAAAAACATCAAACAAAGACTTGATATTCAAGAGAGGACCATATTTAAAGCATCGATGGGGCCTTTACTTTAAACTCTGTAACCCAAATTTCATTCCCAATTGTGATGTTCCAGTTGTCATCCATATTTGGCTCAAGCTCCCATTCCTTTCCTTTCACTGTTGGGATGATGCAACTTTTAGATGAATAGATAACACTCTTGGAGCATACATTGATTGTGATGAACCCCATGAATGGATCTTCTCCTAGTCTCACATATGTGTTGAGGTTGATATCAACAAAGGGATCCTCACCACAATTAGTCTTTTCCTTGACAATCGGTCCCATATTCAAGGAGTTGATTACGATCATCTTCCCTTCAAATGTAAATTCTACCATGAGTATGCAAACTTTACTAAAAACTTCCCAAAAAAGAAAGAATATTAGGACAAGAAAGGTGACCTAGGGTAGAAATGGTAGTAAGCTAGGAAGAGATGCAACTCCAATAACTAACATCATCCTTCGAAGCCTTAGCAAGATAAGGAAAAACAAGAAGGAAAATGATCCTCTTCCCTGAAATACAACCTGGAAAAAAAGGGACGAGTATATAGGAAATCCAAAAGGAACTTAGAGTAAGTTTGAAGCCCTATCTACTATAATGGAAGAAGGTGAAATTCCTTAAGAAACCTAAGAACTAGACAGGAAACATGGGCAACCCTCCCTCCAATAGCCTAAGGAAGAACCCATGAATGAGACTAGATTTAATGTAGATTTAGATAGTAAGTCAGAGGATCATTCATAGGAGGAATATGATTTCCTCTTAACAAGAGAAATTACATCCTTCTTTTCCTTTGCAAACTTAGCCAATGAAAAACCATAAGTAGAGAAAAACAAAGAGACTAAACACCCTTCATGTAGAGCAAGAAGAAAAACTAATAGAGTATTCCATATTCAAAAGACTGAAAAGGAAAAGGATAATTTCCACTAGTATACCGTTCCTCATCAACTAGCAACCCATGCTAACAAATATAGCAAGAAAGGAGTTGGAGCAGCTGCCGCAAAAGGGGCAACCCATTCTAAAATCATGTACTGATCATAGTCTCTTGGAACTATAAGGGCCTTAGTTCTAGAGAAAGAATGTCTGATGTAAAATCTCTCATAAAAGTGAAAAACCCTTGGCATCCCTTCTCAAAGAGGTTAAATTAGACAAGTGGTATCTCTTATTAATACACAACAAAATTTTAAATAGCAATGGTATCTCCTATGTCAGATCCAATGGAGACTCAGGAGGATTATGTACTTTGTGGGTTCCTAATAAGCTTTAACTTCTAAATGTATACAAGAAAACTCATTGTCTTACAACTTCTTTCCACATCCTTGCAACAAACTAGGTATGTGTTATCATCAATGTATATATTTATGTTCATTTAAAGAAAAGCATGACTATTGGAACTTTCTCATGGAACTTAAGGATTATGAATAAAGTTCTAACTGTATTTTGGAGGGGATTTCGATACCACTCTCAATCACAGGTAGAAAAATGGTGGTTTCTTTATTTTTGATCCTTCCCAGGAGAGCATGGAGTATTGCATAAGTCATCTACGTCTACCTGATATTAAACCGTTTACATCAACTTTATTTGGAATAATAAAAGACTTACTCCAAGTCATATTGTTGCTAGCATGGATGATTTCCTTTCCTTTTAGGATTTATTGGCCCTCAATCTTTCCCTTCATGGCTTAGATCAGGATCCCATAATGCAATCTCTATCCTCCCTATAATATTTTTGCCCTAATCCCTTTTGTTATTCCTCACTCTAGACCTTGTTCCCAAAATTCCATGATATCATTTCCTCTTCATGGTCTGCTTAGGTGGAGGTTAGCCTAATCTGTATTTGGGAATCCAAATTAAAAGACTCAAGAGGAGCATTAAGCACTAGCTAGAAGACTTCAAATATGATGGGAAAGCATCGATCAAAGAGATGAAATGTGAAATATAGAAAATCCAATCTTCCATCGAAAATGGGACAGTTGCAAAGGAACTTCTATAACAGGAAAATATCAACTTTGCAAAGTACCATTCACTCCTAAAGGAAGAGGAAGAATAATGGAGACTAGAATCTTGTAGCTTATGGCTTCAAGCAGGTGGTGTAAACACCAAATATTTTCATAAACAGTTTAAAAACAATGAATGAAAAAATAATATCAAATATATATAGCATTAGGGAGTCAAAGTTGACAATTTACAGAGTATCAAAGAATAGACAATTATCCACTTCAACAATCTGTACATGTAGAGTTATCAACCCTCATAAGAAGATGAGTCCTACATGCTTGAATAGGTTCTTACATTAGTCACATATTACATGAATCTCCAATTAATAGCATATCCCACAAAGGAAGAAATAAGTAAGGTGGTCTTCTCCTTACATCCTAGCAAAGCCCATAGTCTAATCAAATTTCCAGCTCACTTCTACCACCACTTTTGGAATGTCATTAATGGAGATCTATGTAGAATGGTTGGATACTCCTTAAAGCAATTTTGTATTTTCAGAGGTATAAAATCATCCTTTCTGGCTATAATTTGTAAATAATGTAACTCCTCTTCTTTCAATAGATTTTCCCCTATCTCCCTCTACAATGTCTCATATAAAATTATCTCCAAGGTTCTTGTCGATCGTTTAGAAACAATTATTCCTTGTATATTTTCAAAAAATCAAAGAGGTTATTTCCGTGGAATATAGATCATAGAAAATGTTATCCTTGTTAAAGATGTTATTGACTCTAGTCACACATGAGCTCACCAAGGTATTCTTATTAATCTTGACTTAGCTAACACTTTTGACATACTAAGGCACTAATTCTTACTTAATGTCATGAAGAAGATGAGATTCCAAGGTGAATTTATTCAATGGATCACTCTTTGTATTAGTTCCCAATGGATAACCCCCTAGTAAATGATTGAATTGCAAATTTCTTCAAATCCTAGTGGGGTGTGCATCAACGCTACCCTTTAACTCCATTTTTATACATCATCATGGAATATTCTTTAAGTCACTGCTAGGATCATGAACAAAATAATGGCTGCCTTCTTGACATCATATATGCTCCAAATGTCAAAAGTTCCAACCATTCTCAAATTTTCAATGACACCATCCTCTTTGGTGGAGCTTCTCTAGCCATTTCCAAGAGATTCCAATTTGTTCTAAACAAATTTATCTAATCCTCTAGAGGTTTAGTAAATTCATCCAAATCCCATATATTTTATTGGAACACATCTAGGGTCAAACAAAAGAAAATTAGAGGTATTATTGGCTTCAAGCCTCTCGAAAGATGGAAAGAATTCAAGCATACGAGGATTCCCATTTTCCTCAAATCTCATTCTCCCCAATCATGGAAATGCACTCTCTTGAAAATTAAAATAAATTTGGATACTTAAGGAGCCAAATGGATAAATTTAGTGGTTCATATTATGTTCATAAGGGAAGTTTTATTAACTATCCCCCCGTATCATATGGAAGAATTATATCTTAGGGACCCCTTTCGTAGCATTCATAGAAAAGGTTATGTGTGGAACAACTTCAGAAAAGCATGCTTCAGTGGAATTTGCATCATAAGGTCTGTTCTCAGTGCTTGCACATGTTTTATTCTATTATATTCATCCATTTCTGTTGAAATTATTTTACCTTGAATTTTCTTTATCATTCTACTTCACTCTAAAATTTATTTCGTCTCTCTACTCCGTTTTTGTTCACCCTCTCCACTCCCTCTCTTTTCGTGTTTGATGGTGGAATTCTCCCCCCTCTCTTAGACACCTCCATTGCCATATGCCTTAACATTGATTCTCAATTTGGGACATAGTTGAACTCATCTGCCCCCTTAAAGATGCTCCCCTATCACTTGACTCACTCAAGCTCATCTTTGTCCCTCAGATCCTTCTCATTGTAGCCTATAGTTATGATAGGTGCATAGCCATTGCTACCTCTTAGACTTCCCAACTACATGTAAAGGATGCAACATGAAATTGGAGATTCTTCAAGTGGAGAATATGGAGCTATAATGGAAAATTCACCAACAAGATGACCTTCTAATCTTCATCACAGAAAAAGTCTAGTCCCTCAAACTCAAAACCTCTCATAAGGATTATGTGATCGAAGAAATTAGAAGAAAACTTGAAAATCCTAAAATTAATGACAATGTTCGAGGGAAAGAAGATCTTGCAAGCTCTATTCTAGGCCTAGCCCATGGAAATTTTCATCTCAACTTGAATAAGGCCACTAACAAAGATGCTTTCCTTCCTCTATAATGGGATATTTATTTTTGCAAATTTGTAATCTTGTTGTTTCAATTTTGTCAAATATATGTATGTGAGCTTGATATTATAATCTTTTTAGTTAGTAGTTTCTTGGTCTTCATAGATAGCTCCTCTCTAAAGGATCCTCTAAAATAGATGAATTTTAATGATTTCCTAAGTCTTTGTTATGCCTATGCATATATTCAGTAGAATACTTACTCATTTGTGTTTAGAAAAAAAAAGTCATTGGTTAACTCTCAAAACATAATCGGATGAAAGATCCTGCCACCTTTGTAACACTAAGAGGGTTGAAGATGAAAAATTATTTGTCTTAGATTTTCCATATTACACTCACATTTGATATAATTTTCAAAATATTTGTCAAATTACCAACCTTCTATATGTTTTAAATTAGGAAAACTACGTTATTTTAGAACACTTCCCTTAATGTATCTTGAGCATAGAAATAAAATGCTAAATAATTTGGAGTAATATCTTACATTCTTAAGGAATAATGGACAATATTGGTTTTAGTGGATGTTAATCAACGTCATCATCATCATCATCATCATCATCGTCATGATAAAGAGATAAAATAATTAAAAGTAAAATACTTCTTATTCCATCATGTTTTCTACTTTCAATTAAAACAAACATGTGTAATTCCTTCAATTTTAATATAGAGTCCTTGGATGGGGTTCTATTGTGCTATACAACAACCCTCCCCATTTCAAAATTTTCATCTAAAACTTTAACAAGAAATGGGTTTCCTTTTTAGGAATTAGATAAAATCAATAATTCAATAACAATCGTAAACTTTGCAAAATGCATACAACACATGAAAATCTTTATGAAAAGGTCCAATCTAATTTAAATATTAAATGAGACCTTCTCGTAAAACAAATATAAAGGAATGTGTCGCACCCTTTGTTTAAAAGATAGACTTAAGGCTTCCACTGGCAATCGCCGATGCGATAATGCTATCAGAAAGTGAAAATAACAAGTTATCAAGGAAACATTCCAAGGGTCCGTGTAAACCTCCCAATGTGATAATCTGATCACAATCGGCCATTGCTGAAAACATGAAACACATAACGAATGCCCATTTTGAATCCACCGATGGAATTTCATTATTGGAAAAGTGCACTTTTCAATAAAAGGTGAAATATGATTGTTAATTGAATGTTTGTGGGTCTAAAGCTTAAATCAATTATAAATGAAAAATAAATGATTCATTGATTTCGTACAGATTTTCCCGCCTTCTGATGACAACTCACTATTTATCGCAATTGGAGCTATATAAGTAAACAGCTAAAACATAATGTTTCTGCCCTCCATTCCGTGATATGTGATTTTCGATAATTATTGATCAGGAAAGTCATGAGATTCACTTTAAAGAACTGTTACTAATTTGAGCAATGCGACATATCATTATGGCATTTAAGTATCACAATTGGCAGTTACGGAAATCATTAATAGAGTAGTTATGGTTGAATCCTTCAATGATTTCATCCATGGTAACATTAGAGTTTGTATTGCTTATCACACTTAAATTACCATTAATCTTTTATATTCTGCGTTGGCTTTGAACTAATTTTTCTCTGTTACGGTCTTCTTTTTCTTTTTGTAGAGGAAGCCTGAGTTTATGAATCCAACGAAAATGACGAGGAAATCAAAGAAACCAAAGGCCCCCATCATAACCAAAGAGGAACAAGTTAAAAAGGTCTTGATAGCTGATACCACCTGCCTCAATCTAGGAAAGGCTTCATGGGAAATTATATAAAAATTACTGGAAGCCGAGGATCCGGAAGAGATCGAAGAAGAACAGGGAACAACAGATTCCACTGAAAAGTCAAAGAGTACTCTTAAGGATTTGGCCAGCTCTTATCTTCATAGAATAGTAGCCCGCACCAAAAGATTAGCCTACAATGACTTGGTCAGGTGTGTAATTAAAAGCACTAGCATAACAGAAAAAAAATTCTTTACGGTTGATGTAAGGATGTTTGGGTTGTGTAGAGCGGAAGATATCAAAAAGATGTACCATTTTCCTAAACCACAGAAGCAGTCGAGCAAAGCATTTTTGGAATCCCTTGCCAAGGAAAATGCCTTGGAGTCAGACCCTATCAGATAGTGGACACATTACCCAAACAAACAAAAGCATGAATCATTGGATATGTACTTCGTAGACTCATTAGCATCTCCTTACTATTATGATGGTGCTACGATATGCAGACTCTTTGGAGTCCAACATTTGGCTAGGTTTTCTATAGAGATGGTACCTTTCATGGAGGCAACAATTAACTCTTATATCATGGATTGGGCGACCATTTTGTCTAATAAAATGGCCAACCAAAACCTTGATTATAGGAAAAACAGGTTTGTGACTACCTGGGTAATACCCCCGTTTTATATGAGTGCCTACATATTGGACACTATCTGTTTCAATTCTGATTACCTCATTTTAGGTTAGAAATGAACTCCATAGGACCCAAACCCCATTCATATATATCATAAGGAATTGTGGAAAGCCCATTATAAAAATCATCTTTATAGAATATGTCATGGTTTCATCCTGCCCGTTCATTATGCTATATTCAATAGACCCACTCCTAGGTTGTTCTATGAAGCCAATGTCGACTTAACATCAATTTGTAGTTGGTTTGGTGAAGAGAATTTCACCTACATCAAAAATTTTGGCAGCACTACTGACCCACATGTCCTCCCCTTATACATCCCTGATAAATTATTTGCCAGAGAAATAACTTATCAAATAATAGTGGAAGGGATGTCAAGGAACCTAAAGGAGTCCAAAACACAAATGTGGCCTTCATTCCCCCTCCGATGTGGTACTTTCATGCTACATGACCTCAAATATGTGAAGAAGGAAGTTGAGAAAATTAAAACGTTAAAGTTAGCAGTCATCACAAAAAGGCAGTATGATCCAAAATCTGTTGCCTACAATTTCACTTCTCATGTCAAAATTGCCATGTTTGAACATGAGAAGGATAATTATGATGATTTCTTTGCTTCAACCGAGTTATTTTCTCAAGTGAAACAACTAGAAAAAATCAAATTGGGAGTAGAGGGATTAGAGGAATTTTTGAAGTTCAAGACACAGAGATTGCTGACACTGCTTCTGGACTTGTTAAATACTACCTTCATGGTGCAACTAGAAGGCCATTGTGAAGAAAAATTATGGAAAGGACTCATGAAAAGGAAAAGACCCCAGAAAGGGAGCAGAGAAAGGAAGGAACTAGTGAGACCCTTGATAGGATATGAATATTGATCCTCTTTTAATTAAGGAATGGGAGCAATTTAACCTAATCATCAAAAACCCGAATAAATCCCAAGAGCTCACTACACCAAAATTGCTTGCAGCACAAAAGCCTGAAGTTATTAGTGTTCCAATTAAAGGGACAAGCGACCTACCTGGATTTCAGTAGGATATAGAAATCATTCCCAAGAATCCTATAGAGGAGATTGTGCTAAGAACATAAGAGATACCACCCTAGATGTATTCTATAGTCTGAATCACAACGATGTGGTTAAAAGACAGGAAAAAAAGAGGAAAATTGATCAAATTGCTCTTCTAACTCCTCAGGCAGAAATGACGAATGTGGTATGGAAAGCAGAAGTCAATCCCTCTGAGGATTTAACAAAGTTATTTTAGTATGCAGGAGCTTACACAACAGCGACAATGGACAAAGCCTTAGAGGTCAGCCAGTTGATCAAGGAAAAAGGATCAGAGGATCGCTCAACTTGAGGTGCAATCAACAAAAGGACAACAAAGGCTTAGTCAGCTTGAACAACAGCTAGCAAAGAAGAAACAACAAAATGAGCAACTAAGAGAGTAGTTGAAACTAGAAAAATAGAGGATTGATAAGCAGACTCTCCATAAACACTAGTAGTTGTCTCAAGAGTTAAGCAGGCTTCAAATGATAAGTGAGCAAGAAAAGAAGGCAAAGGAAGATTAAATTGCACAAATTCAAGAAAAAATAGAAAGATACAGGGGTTATCCACAGGTTAGCGAATTTAGAAAAGAAGCCTTGGAGATAACCAAAGCCTTGTCCCAACAGTTGAACATTCTTTGCCCCAACATATCATTGGCCAATCCATTGTGCGATATCTCTACATCACTAATTGAGAAGGCAGTGGACACCCTACTGGAATTGGAAAAACAGATGAAAGGATAACAAATTTTTTGTCTTGGCAAGATTCCATAGAAGGAATGGCTCCCAACTTTCCAAAAATACAAGAATCACACAAAGAAATCATGTTTCTAGAATGGGAGTCCCCATTAATGAAAGTTGAAAGAGTAACTTCTAGATGCAGAGCTGTAATGAATGGCTTGATCAAATTAGTGAATAATAGTTTACATATGTCTAATTTGATCTCTGATTGCTCTCCAGGTGAACTCCTGAAAGAAAAGGCACTGGAACATCATTGGAAATAGGATCTGGAAAACAAAGAAAAATAGATCAGAGAAGACCAAAACTTGACATGCGAAACATTCTAGTGTTTTCAAGTCAAGCCACATAGCCAATAGATGGCCATGAAATGCCATTCTGATGCGGTTAGCTGCATGATCCTAGAACTCTCTGATACCACCTACACAACCTAGCTACACTCCACGATGAGTCAACCTCCAAAATCCAGCCAATGCTCACAATCTGTCAGCTACAATAACAAGAAAAGAAGTCGATTCAGTGAATTACTTCAACTCCTATTGCACTGCTATTTTTATAGTGAATCCTAGATTTTCATGTCTATAGTTAGAACAACACATAGCGATTTTTATTGATAGTTAGTTTTTATTTTTATTATTTAAGACCCTTTCATGTATTTAGAAAGGGTCCTCAATTTGTATTAAAACTTAATTTGGGAGTTGCACTTCTGTACTTCTAATATTTTTTTTATCAAAATTGGACCAAAGTTCTACATTTTTGTGAAAGAAGCTTTTGCAAGACTCACATTTTTGCATGTTCTGAAGGTTTTTTCTAATAGGAAAGCTAAATCTGAGTGTTATTTACATTAGGAGAATTAAAATGCATATGGTACTATTATCACTACTTTTGTCCTTTTTCTCGATGTGAATGAACATTTCTTAAAACTTGCTATTATTGATATATGTATGTTTTTCAAACAATTCTTTAGCATATCATTTCTAAAGGTTTTAGAATTGTTATCATTTGGATATATATGTTAGTGATATATATTGTGATGAATGCGATAATGTTTTTATAATTACTTTATTTAACCTCTTAAACAAAGTAATCATTATATGAATGCATCTTTCTATTTTACGAATAAGCCACCTTTATGATTACTTGTCTAATAGAAATAATCAAAAATCATATTGTTAACAGGTCACCCGGGTTAGATTAGTTATATTTGTATATTTTTGAATTGTAGGATATAACACTTATCATCTTCATTACACATTACAAAACAGTGACCCATCAACTCATACAACACTTAGAAACTAGTCCCACTATATCCAGTTGGAGCCACCACACCAAATAGAAAAGGAGCTGCATTAATGTCTGGACAGGGTGCTTTTCCCCAATGTTGACGCAACGATTTTAGAGGCATCAACATTTTAGGTGCTAGAAGGAGGGAATGAACTGTGAATGGCAAGCAAATCCAAATCCATAGCCCATTCTGAGAGTAAATCTCCCTCACCATCTACTCCAACTTCTCCCTCGCATTCTAAATCTCCAATTTTCAAGCAAGAAGTTGAAAAGACAACACCCACTACTGAAAACTTAAACATATCGGACAAGTCTTCCCTTGAACCCCCTAAAGTTCAATCTCTAATTCATAAACTTCAAGGGTTTTCAATATCGCAAGAGCAGTCTAAGTTATCCCAAGGTAGTGTGACTTCGCAATACATTCATTCTCAACCTCTTACAATATTACAGAGCGAAAAGATTGGTATTGAACCAACAGAATTTCCTCTGCCTAGTCGGAAAAGAGCTAGGAAGACACCTTTAGAGTCTAACAATGAGACTCTTTCATCATCATCATCGATTTCATCTAATCCATTGCAAATTCAACTATCCACTCCCCAACTTCATATCATAATTCAACAGGGTACATGTACTCCGACATCCCCTACCCAATAACTTGCAACTACATCCTCACTTTCCTCTGCTGTTAGTGCGACAATGGCACAAAAGCAACCACAACCGAGGCCATGGACAAATCCAGGGGCAGTCGCAATGCCTGCAACATTGAGTCAATCACCAGCCCACCCTAAAAGGTGGTTGCCAAAGTTTAATCAAGATATAGACATACTAGCATAAGAACACATAAACAATTGTATGTTGTCAATAAACTTAATTGGAGTGACAGAAGAAGATGTCGTTGTGAGGCTTTTCCCATACAAATTACAAGGAGTAGCTGGATCATGGTATTTTTCATTACCGCTAGGATCCATTAATAGTCGAATGCTTTCCAAGAGCAGTTTTTGACTAAGTTCGGATATGATAGGTCCACGACGACATTAATCAATGATCTCTCCAATCTTAAAACTAAATCAAAAGAACCCATGAAAGATTTCAACTCGCAATTTAATAAGCTCTTAAATAAAATTCCTACTATGTCTAAACCGAATGAAGAGGTCTGAAGCGAATGGTATATTTCTGTTTTACCTTTGAATATAGCCATCTTCGTTGATAGAGCTACAAAGCCCACCTTAGCAGAGAATATGAAAGAAGCGATCACCGTTGAGGAACATAGTATTTCTTTAGAAACGAAAACACTCTTGAGGAAAGAAAGTCCAAAAAAGTTACTTTTAAAGATGATTCAAAAAAGAAAGTAGCTAAAGATCCATATAGTATGGAGGGTTTGCAAAACATTTTGAAGACTATGTCTAATGAAATGGTAGAGATAAAGAAACAAGTAGCTGAAACCTCCACTAAAAAACCATTTAGGAAGTTCAAAAGAGCTGATCAAAACCACCTAATGCCATATCTATTGTAGAATCAGATCCAAATAATGATGAGGATGAAGATACAGTTTTGTCATCGAAGTAAGTAGAAGAAGATCAGATAGTTTAATGTCACAGTATGTGGGACTTCATTTTTCCTAATTCTGATATTGAAAATGAATAGGAAGCTCTCCCAGTAAATACCAGAAATAAAATCGCTGTCGATCCTGTTCAATCAACTCAAAAGAAGAAAAATGCAAGCCCTACTACCAAAGATAAGACTCCCATGAAGAAAACTATAGTTTTGCCTGCTCAAAATCAACCATCATCTTCCAATCCATCCTCATTATCCAAGACATTGGTAGTCTCTAACTCTATGGATTACAACATTATTGAAGACACGAAGAAGACTAGAGAAAATATTTCTTTATTTGAGCTTAGCAAGCTCAAACATCAATAGAAATTGTTGCTCAAAGAGTTAAATGTGGTACCACCTTCTCCTCTTCCAAATGTTGTACTATCCAAGGTAGCTAAAGGAATAGGTAAGCCACCATCAGATAAAATAGATGCTACTGATGTTTTTTTGATTGGAGATAGATCTAATTCTCATACTCGTCCTTTTCTCTTAACCTATGAGATCTAGAATAGAAATATGCACAACTGCTTAATAGATTCAGGGGCTTCATCAAACATAATGCCAACCTCGGTTTGCTCAAAATTAAACATTGAGCCCCAAAAATCTACAGTACATATTGTTTAGTTAGATCAAAATAAGGTTCAAGTCTTAGGAGAGATTAATTCAGTCACCATTAGGTTATCAGTTGATCCTAGAGTAGTCCAGAGAACTGATATATTGATTGCTGACATCCCCGAGTTTTATGGGTTAATTTTAAGCAGGGATTCGTCTGAGAAACTCCATGGTTACATTTCTACTGATTGGTCTCATATGTGGCTTCCCTATCAAAGGAAACCAAATCAAGTTAAAATCGATTGGGAGAAGCACATGACCCATACTATAACAGAGTTTGAGGAGGAAAATCAACCCATAGCTTTCGATAACAACATTCTCATAAATTACTCATACGAATCATTCTTTGGTAATTTTAATGCATAATCATCAACTTTTTCTATTAATAGTTTCACATCAGAGATAGAAAAATTTTCTCATACAGATACATCAAGGTGTGTTACTATAGCTAAATCAATTGTAAATAAACCTGTAGATAAGCCTATATTTTGGTCTTTATATTTTGACTGATCAAAATCCAATGAAGTTGCAGGAGTAGGATGTATTTTAGTTAGTCCTGAAGGGGAAAAACTATGTTATCATGCAAACTAGAATTTGAGTGTAAAAATAATATTGTTGAACATGAGGCATTGATTCAAGGGCTTTATAAAACGATAGGACTCAAGATTCAATATATAAAAGTATTTGGTGATTCTGAAATTGTCATGAAAGAGGTAAGGAATACTATCCATTGTCTTTCAGGACATCTCAAGCATTATCAATCATTGGTTCAAGACCTCATATCTCATTGTGTAGCATTTAATATTTCTCCTATTCTAAGATCTCAGAATGCAACAATTGTTTTATTAGCTAATGTTGCTTCTAAGCTCCTTCCATCCAAAGATTACAGTCCTGATAGGTTTTCAGTCGAATTAATTTTTAGACCATCTGTTCCAGACAATGTCACCAATTGGCGAGTATTTAATCATGATGAAGACATTTTGAATTTCTTAACTTCTGAGAAATCTTATGATGACCAGATTGTTGATGAGAATGATCATGATCTTCAAATAAAACAAAGACAGAACAAGAATTCCATACCTAAGTTTATGGTCAAACTTGAAGATCTTTATGATATCAAGGATATGTTTAAACAAGTTACTAATTCAAAACTTCAAAGTTCTACTTTGTGGTTTGAATTAAGAAATCTTGGCACTGAGGCCAAACAACAAAACATTAAACTGGGACTAGGGCTCATTTCAGAAGAAAGATTTGCTTTTACCATATTGTTGAAGAAATATAAAAATGTTTTTTCTTGGAATTATGACAATCTAAAAACATATGATACTTCTATCATACAACACACAATTCCAATGATTTCTGAGGAGAAACCTGTGCAACAAAAATTGAGGAAAATTCATCTAAATTTGGAGAGCCAGATCAAATAATAGTAGAATAAACTCTTCAGAGCTAAGATAATTTTCCCAGTCAGACATTCTAAATGGGTTTCTAACATAGTACCTGTTATGAAGAAGAATGGTGATATTAGGATTTGCATTGATTTCAGAAATCTCAATAAGGCATGCCAAAAAGATAATTTCCAATTACTAACAATGGAGCAGACACTTCATTCAGTTGTTGGTTCCAAATTAATGTCTTTTCTGGATGGTTTTTCTGGATATAACCAAATACTAGAGCATCCAGATGAAAAACTAAAGACTACATTCAAAACTAAATGGGGAATATATGCCTACCAAAAAATTCCTTTTAGTTTCATTAATGCTAGAGCTACTTTCCAAAGAGCAATTGATATAACATTCAAGGGTTTGATTAATAGGTCAGTTGTTGTCTACTTAGATGACATAAATGCCTTCTCCAAGAAAAGAGAAAATCATCTACATGATTTGAAACAAATCTTTGAATGCTGTAAAAGGTATGGGATTTCATTAAATCCCAAGAAATCATTCTTCACTCTTGATGAAGGTAAACTCTTAGGGTTTGTCTTATCTAAAGATGGCATTTACATTGATCCATAAAGGATCAAAGAGATTTTTGATATTCCTCTGCCACACAATAAAAAATCAATGCAATCATTTTTAGGTCAAATAAATTTTGTAAAAAGATTTGTTCCTAATTTTTTGTAGATTGTTTTGCCTTTACAGACCATGATTAAGAAAAAATCATTTTTCAAATGGGGACATAACTAGAAAGAAGCCTTTGATTCAATCAAATAGGAAATCGTTAATGCTCTTGCATTAAATACTCCAATTTTTTCTAATCATTTTATTTTGTATACTTTAGCATCTGAAACATCTTATGCAACTGTGTTAACACAGATCAATGATCAGCGAGTTGAAGCACCCATATCCTTCTTCAGTTCTAATTTACAGGGTGCTGAACTTAATTATTCGGAAGTAGAAAAACAAGCTTTCGTTGTGTTTAAATATATTAAACACTTTAGGCCATTCCTCCTAAAAACTCATACAAAAGAAATATTCCCATTCTCAACAATGCGAAAATTGCTAGTCCAAAGGGAAGTAGGCGAGAAGAGAGCCAACTGGGTTACATCATTACAAGAATACGATTTAGATATTAAACCAGCGGAAATTGTAAGAGGTAAAGGTTGTTGCAAGTTATTAGTAGGAGCTTTTAACATTCCAGAACATGAAGATTTAGATAATGCTCTTCAAGTAAATGAGATAAGTATCATGAATTCTGAATCTCAATATGCAGATATGGTCTTTTATTTAAAAAATGGATATGCTCCTCCTAGTCTTTCTTACAAAAAAAAACATGCCTTAAGATTAAAAGCAAAACACTTCAAAATCATTGATGATGTGTTATTTAGAAGGAATTATGATTTGATTTTGTTAATATGCGTTGAAAAAACTGAAGAACAAAAGGTGTTGCAGGAATCACATGATGGTCCAGAAGGTGGACATTTTGGAAGTGATACAATAGCTCACAAGATAATACATGCTGGATATTATTGGCCCACTTTATTTAAAGACACCCATGACTATGTAAGGAAATGCAAAATATGCCAAACTTCTAGTGGAAGACAAATGAAACCAGCCTTTCCTTTACAGCCAGTCAACATTGAACAACCATTTGAACAATGGGGATGGGATAGCATAGGAGAGATTGTTCCACATTCTTCCAAGCAACATAGACACATCTTTACAACCACAAATTACTTCACGAAGTTGGTAGAAGCAATTCCTTCGAAGGTAGAAAATTCTGATGCAATCATTGAATTCATTGATCAATTCATCATTATCAGGTTTGGCATACCTAATGCCCTCATTTTTGACAATGCATCATATTTTTCTAGAAATACCGTATTTGAATTTGCTCTTAAGAGAGGATTTAAATTAAAATATTCTACAGACTAATACCCTCAAGCTAATAGTTTGGCAGAATCAACCAATAAAAATATTATTAAGATTATTAAGAGAACTGTTGACCAGAATCAAAAGAATTGCCACAAGTCTTTGATATTTGCATTATGGGCAGACTGCATAACTCAAGAGGCCTTAATAGGTACTTCTCCATTCAACTTAGTGTATGGGAAAGAAGTTGTAATACCAACAAACTTAGCAGTCCCATCTCTAGCCCTAGTACAATTTATTGAAGAAAATCCCTCGTCTTATATTCAATTAAGATATCATCAAATCCTTAAATTAGAAGAGGAAAGGGAAAAAGCCAAAATCACACATGAAAAACATCAATGGGCCATTAGATCTTCTTTTGATGCAAATTCTACCAGCCCAAAATTTTTACAAATCCGTGATCTTGTTTTGAAATGGGACAAAGCACACGAAGACAAAGGCAAACATACTAAATTTCAAAAGATGTGGCTTGGACCATTTCAAATCATTGAGAAGAAAGGCTCATAAACGTTTATATTGCAAGACCTATTATGAAAGAGCGATTCTCTTCCTGTCAATGGGCTTATCTTGAAGAAATTCTTTACTTAAAGAGGTAACCCCTTCTTCCCTGTAAATATTCATTATGCAACTTTGTTTATTTTAAATTTTTATTTGTAGAAAATAAGGTTGTAAATATTCTTCCATTGATATTTTACTATTGGAAAGTTCTCTAAGGAGATATTGTTAATACTTACTTTCGATAGATGGAAACCTTTAAGTAAAATACTATAGTTTTAGAAAGTTAGATCAAACATAAAACTCTTAAAACCTCTTTTAGATATGTAAAATCTTCACAAACCTTGAAAATACTGTAAATCATTCCAAGTTTTAAAGAGATGAGAGAGGTTATTTGTAAAAAAGTAAAGACTTTTCCAAACATAGCATCTACAACTCTAAAATTGTCATCCATAAACTCTTAAGGAAAAAGTCATTCACCCCATCCACTAAGTTTATGATTTTTCAGAGTGTAATTCCAAAATATGTATGATATAAAAGATAAGGGGTCTCATCATGAGCTTGCTTACCATGATCATAGGGAACTAATTAAACTAACATTACCAATACTGCATATCAAAATAGGGTAATGGCTTATAATCATAAGAAAATGGGTCTCATCACGAGCTAGCTTGTTTAGTTCAATTACAACCAGTGAATGGCATTGTCAATAGCTGGCCACCAAACTAGGACATTGGATTTTTAAATTTTAAAGAAATTGAAAGAATAGGAAAAAAAAAAGAAAAATTATGTGTATACATATCTTTTTGAATTTATCTTTCAAAAGTTATACTCTTAGATGGATGGGACAATGAATTATTAAATAGTTAAAGGGTAACCCTGTTGAGACTATAAATGTCTACTGGAAGCAGAGGTAGTACCTGTGACAACGGAGTAAACTTAAAAGCTAAGTTGGAGAAGCCCCCTTCTTTATCTATACCATCCAATCAAAGCTTGAATAAGCCCTGAATGTTTTTATTTTTAAGATTGGAAAAGGAATTGCAAAAAATTGTCATTATATTCAGAGTTAATTTTTATTTAACTATTCTTAGATTGTTTTCTTTATCCTCAATGGTTTCCAAATTAAGAAAGTTACAGATATTGCACTACTTTCTTAGAGATAACTATTTCTCCTAGTGAATCGCCAATTGTTGTGATATACAACAACCCTCTCCATTTCAAAATTTTCACCCAAAACACTTACAAGAAATGGGTCCCCTTTTTAGGAATTAAATAAAATCAATAATTCAATAACAATCACAAACTTTGCAAACTCCATACAGCACATGAATTTTTTTATGAAAAGGTTCGATCCAATTTAAATATTAAACAAGACCTCATAAAACAAATATAAAGGAATGTCTCACACCCTTTGTTTAAAAGATAGACTTAAGGCTTCCACTGGAAATCACTGAACCGATAATGCTATTGGAAAATGCAAATCACAAGTTATCAAGGAAACATTCCAAGGGTCCATGTAAACCTCCTGATGTGATAATCCGATCTCAATCGGCCATTGTGAAAAAATGAAACACATAACGAATACCCATTTGGAATCGACCGATGTGATTTCCTTATTAGAAAAGTTTGCTTTTCCAATAAAATGTGAAATATGATTGTTAATTGAATGTTTGTAGGTCTAAAGCTTAAATCAATTATAAATGAAAAACAAATGATTCATTGATTTCCTACAGATTATCCCGCCTCTCGATGAAAACTCATTATTTATCGCAATCGAAGCTATATAAGTAAACAACTAAAACATAATGTTTGTGCCCCCCGATCTACGATATGCGATTTTCGCTAATCGCTGATCGAGAAAGTCATGAGATTCAGTTCAAAGAACTATTACTAATATGAGCAATGTGACATATCATTATGGCATTCAAGTATCACAATTGGTAGTTACAAAAATCTTTAATAGAGCAGTTTTGGTTAAATCCTTCAAGGATGTCATCTGTGGTAACATCAAAGTTTGTATTGCTTATCATGCTTAAATTACCATTAATCTTTTATATTCTGCATTGGCTTCTAACAAATTTTTCTCTGTTACGGTCTTCTGTTTCTTTTTGCAGAACAAGCCTAAGTTTATGAATCTAGCAAAAATGATGAAGAAATCAAAGAAACCAAAGAACCCCGTCATAGACAAAGAGGAACTAGTTAAAAAGGTCTTGATAGTTGATACCACGTGCCTTGGTCTGGGCCAGGCTTCATGGAAAAGTATATACAATTTACTAGAAGCCGAGGATCCGGAAGAGATCGAAGAATAATAGGCAACAACAGATTCCAATGACAAGTTAGAGAGTACTCTTAAGGATTTGGCCAGCTCTTATCTTCACAGAATAGCAGCCCACACCAAAGTATTACCCTACAATGACTTTCTCAAGTGGGTAATTGAAAGTATCAGCATAACAGACAAAACATTCTTTACGGCTGATGGAAGATGTTTAGGTCGTTTAGAGTGGAAGATATCAAAAATATGTACCATTTTCCTAAACCACAGAAGTAGTCCAACAAAGAATTTTTGGAATCCTTCGCCAAGGAAAATGCCATGGAGTCAGACCCTATCAAACAGTGGAAGCATTACCCAAACAAACACAATCATGAATCATCGAGTATGTACTCCGTAGACTCATTAGCATCTCCTTACTGTTATGCTGGTGCTATGATATGCAAACTCTTTGGAGTCCAAGATTCGGCTAGGTTTTCTATACAGATGGTACCTTTAATGGAGGTAGTATTTAACTCTTATATCATGGATTGGAGGACCATTTTTTCTGATAAAATTGCCAACCAAATCCTTGATTATAGGAAAGACACATTTGTGACTACTTGGGTAATACCCCCATTTTATATGAGTGCCTAAATTTTGGACACTATATGTTTCAATTCTGATTACCCCATTTTAGGTTGGAAATGGACTCAACAAGACCCGAACCCCATTCATATCTGTCATAAGGAATTTTGGAAAGCCCATTATAAAAATCACCATTATAGAATCTGTCATGGTTTCATCCAACCCGTTCATTATGCTATATTCAATAAACCCACTCCTAGGTTGTTCAATGAAGCCAATGTTGACATAACATCAATTGGTAGTTAGTTTGGTGAAGAGAAGTTCACCTACATCAAACTTTTTGGTAGCACTACTAACCCACATGTCCTCCCCTTATACATCCCTGATAAATTATTTTCCAGAGAAATAGCTTATCAAATAACAGTAGAAGGGATGTCAAGGAACCTAAAGCAGTCCAAAAAACAAATGTGGCCTTCATTCCCCCTCCGATGTGGTACTTTCACACTGCATGATTTCAAACATGCGGAGAAGAAAGCTGAGAAAATTAAAATGTTAAAGTTAGCAGTCATCCCAAAAAGGCGGTACGATTCAAAATCTGTTGCCTACAATTTCACTTCTCATGTCAAAATTGCCAGGTTTGAACATGAGAAGGATAATTTTGATGATTTTTTTGCTTCAGTTGAGTTATTTTCTCAAGTGAAACAACTAGCAAAAGTCAAATTAGGAGCAGAGGGATTAGAGGAATTCTTGAAGCTCAAGACATAGAGATTGATAACACTGTGTCTGGACTTGTTAAATACTACCTCTATGGTGCAACTAGAAGGCCACTGTGAAGAAAAAATTATGGAAAAGACTCCTGAAAAGGAAAAGACCCTAGAAAGGGAGTAGACAAAGGAAGGAACTAGTGAGACCCTGGATACGGATATGAATATTAATCCTATTTTAATCAAGGAATGGGAGTAATTTGATCTAATCATCAAAAACCCAAATAAATCCTAAGAGCTCACTACACCAAAATTGCCTTCAGCACAAAAGCCTGAAGTTATTAGTGTTCCAATTGAAGGGACAAGTGGCCTACCCATATTTCAGTAGGATATAGAAATCATTCCTAAAAATTCTACAGAGGAAATTGTACTAAGAATAGAAGAAATACGACCCATAGATGTGTTTGAGAATCTGAAGCATAGGGATGTGGTTAAAAGATAGAGGAAAAAGAGGAAAATTGATCAAAGTCCTCTTCTACCTCCTCAGGTAGAAATGATGAATGTGTTATGGAAAGCAGAAGTCAATCCCTCTGAGGATTTAACAAAGTTATCTCAGTATACAAGAGCTTACACAGCAGTGAAAATAGACAAAGCCTAAGAGGTCAACCAGCTGATCAGGGAAAAGGATCAGAGGATCACTCAACTTGAGGTGCAATTGGAAGAAGGACAACAAAGGCTTAGTGAGCTTGAATAGCAACTAGCAGAGTAGAAACAACAAAATGAGCGACTAAGAGAGCAATTGAAACTGGAAAAATAGAGGATTGATGAGCAAACTCTCCATAAAAAATAGGAGTTGTCTCAAGAGTTAAGTAGGCTTCAGATGATAAGTGAACAAGAAAAGAAGGGAAAGGAAGATCAAGTTGCACAAATGCAAGAACAGATAGAAAGGTACATGGGTTATCCACAGGTTAGTGAATTCAGAAAAGAAGCCTTGGAGATAACCAAAGCCTTGTCCTAATAGTTGAACATTCTTTGCCACAACATATCATTGGCCAACCCATTGTGTGATATCTTTGCATCACTAATTGAGAAGGTAGTGGACACTAGACTAGAATTGGAAAAAACAGATGAAAGGATAAAAAAATTTCTGTCTTGGAAAGATTCCATAGAAGGAGTGGTTGCCAACTTGCCAAAAATACAAGACTCACACAAAGAAACCCTATTCTTGAAATGAGATTCCCAGTTAATGAAAGGCAAAAGAGCAACTTCTAGATGCAGAGCTACAACGAACGGTTTGATCAAATTAGTGAATAAAAGTTTACATATGTCTAATTTGATCTCTGATTGCTCTCCAGGTAAACTCCCGAAAGCAAAGGCATTGGAACATCATTAGAAATAGGATCTGGTGAACAGAGATAAATAGATTGAAGAAGTCCAAAACTTGACATGGAAAACATTCTGGTCTTTTCTAGTCAATCCACATAGCCAACAGATCGCCATGAAATTCCTTTTTGACGTGGTTAACTGCATGATCCCTGAACTCTCCAATGCCACCTACATAGCCAAGCTACACTCCAGGATGAGTCAGCCTCCAAAAATCCAGCCAATGCTCGCAATCTGTCAGCTACAATCACAAGAAAAAAGTCGATTCAGTGAATTAGTTCAACTACTATTGCACTACTATTTTTATAGTGAATCCCATATTTTCATGTCTACAGTTAGAACAGCACATAGCGATTTTCATTGATAGTTAGTTTTTATTTTTATTATTTAAGACCCTCTCATGTATTTATAAAGGGTCCTCAATTTGTATTAAAAATTGACTTGGGAGTTGCACTTCTATACTTCTAATATTTTTTTTTATCAAAATTTGACTAAAGTTCTGCATTTTTGTCAAAGATGCTTTTGCAAGACTCGCGTTTTTGCATCTTCTGAAAGTTTTCTCAAATAGGAAAGATAAATTTGAGTGTTGTTTACATCAGGAGAATTCAAATGCATATGGTACTATTAACACTGTTTTTTTCCTATTTCTCTATGTGAATGACCATTTGTTAAAACTTGTTATTATTGATATATGTATGTTTTTCAAACAATTCTTTAGCATATCATTTCTAAAGGTTTTAGAATTGTTATCATTTTGATATATATGTCAGTGATATATATTGTGATGAATGCGATAATGTTTTTATAATTACTTTGTTTAACTTCTTAAACAAAGTAATCATTATATGAATGCATCTTTATATTTTACGAATAAGCCATCCTTATGATTATTTGTCTAATAGAAATAATCGAAAATCGTATTGTTAACAGGATACCTAGGTTAGATTAGTGATATTTGTATATTTATGAATTGTAGGATAAAACACTTATCACCTTCATTACACATAAAAAAACAATCACCCATCAACTCATACATCACTGGGAAACTGGTCCCATTATATCTAGTCAGAGCCACCACACCAAATGGAAAAGGATCTGCACTAAGGTCCAGATCAGGTGGCTTTCCCTGATGTTGATGCAGTGATTTCAGAGGCATCAATAGGTTCTTATCTAGAAAAACAAGCAAGGCGAGATTCTATTGTTCCACCTGGCCAAAATTGATCAACTAACATGGAAACACACGCACATGATAACTTTAATACCAATGCTCCTACTAGATTCAAATCGTGAATAAGGCCAACCTACATTAAGCTCATAATTGGTTCTCATGTGAATTTCCTATCAGTTTCGATTATGCTCATGGGGTTCTCTAGTAGGGGACAAATTTAAATATGGTTCCATATATCCCTATTCATTCCATGTATCACTTTACACTATTTGATAGTTAGTATAACTAGTCCTTTCTATCAGTGGGGACATGTAATGGCTTAGCATGTTTCCTTCCATTATTTGGTTCCTTGGTGCTCTAATTAGGTAAAATTCAACCTTAATAGTTGGAAAATTACCAACTCTAGGAAGCCACTCCATCCTTATCCTCAATGGTTCTACAATACGAATGGTAACTTCCATTTCCTCAGTTATTTTCATTCCTTTCTAATTCTACTTTGTTCTGTGGGCTAGAGGGAATTCCATTTGTTCCTTACTCAAGCCTTTTCATCTCCAGAGTTATTTTTTGTTCCCTTGGTATCCAAATTTGGGGTTAGCCTTGCCAATATTTTCTTAGAACTTTGTCCTCTTCTAGGATTCCACCCCCTCTTCTACCCTTCAGCCTCTCATTATCTCCCTTGGTATTTCCTCTCAGTTATCCTATGCTCATTTTGGTGCTTCTCTTTCTTTGTATCCCTAGGATCCTTGCCACTAGTTTTCACCCTCGATGTGTTTTCATTCAATTTTTTTACTCCTATCCTATACCCTTCATCTCTATCTTTGGTGATTGTGATTGGTAACATCATTCAACTGTATTTCTTTGTACATTAACCCTCTCCTTTGGGATCCTATGAAATGGTTCTCTCCTTGGACATTACTTCTCCTTCCTCCCCCCTTTGTTGCTTGCATTTCTTATAATCTCTAACCCTTCCCCTATGCCTCGCCAACATGCTTGTGTCCATAGGTTTACATTTTATTATCAAGAGAAAGAATGAAAGTGTAAAGCATTCATGCATCACTGTTTGGAGGAAGCTCTCTCCCATTCCCATGACCTCAAACTAGGCCCCATCTGGAAATATCCAACTTGTGATAAGGGAGAGGGCTCCTCCCATTAAATTCTACTCTCACACACAAAGTTTCTTACTAAGTTAGTAGATCGGGTTCTAAACACTAGGCATACTAGTAATCATTTTAATAAAGATATGCATATAGTTAATATTTATTGGCACATGAAGTTCCTCCTACATAGAAAATTATTGATGAACAAGAGTATTAAGAAAACATCCTCCATTCCATTGAGCATTTTCATCGTCACATGAAGGACCTAGACTAATGGATGGAGCACATAGAGCAGAATCTCAACATACCACCCTTAGCAGGAGGAACTACCATGGACTCAAATCCTTGTACTTAAGCTTATGTAATGATCTTGTTGTATTGATCTTTTGTTCCTAATTTCTATTTTGATGGCTATTCAGACCAGCTATTCAATTTTTCTATGTTAAATTTTGACATTCCCAGTTCTCATCTTCCTCGTACCCCTCTATTAACAGTATATTTATGGCTTTAGTCATGTATCTCTAGCAAGAGACTAAATTAAGCTTTCCTAGTGTTGTCCTGTAATCCCCGGTTTTGAAGGGAATACAATTTACCCCACAATTTGTTTTTTTTTAATATAGAGTTTTAAAAAATGTTAATAGAAAAATAATTACAATGTGGATAATCAATAAAGTATTTCAATGTCAATATAAAATAACGTATTTTCATATCATCTTTAAACAAATAAATTAATTGAAAATAAACAATTATTGCTTCACCAATAGGTGATTTTACTTCTCAATAAAAATGAGATGTGTAAATCCTCCCATTTTAATAAAAAAATTATATATGAAATTTTAACAATATTAATAAAAAAACATTTTAACTTAAACTATAAATAAAACATTTTAATATACACTTCATTAAAATATATAATATTTATTTAATAACGAAAAATGAAAATAAAATAAAACATTTTAATGATATATCTGCGAGAAAAATATTAAATACATTAAAGTGAAAATGTATTTTAAATTAAAAAGTAATTGAGAGTTGAGTTTCTCACAATAATAAGTCTACTTCACTCATTTAGGTATAATCGCATTCTTTCTAATAATAATCACAAATACTTTCTCCGAGAATATTAGAAACATGAAATAAATTATTTTAATGTCCATGAGGCTAAATATATCCTATGGGTTAGATTGTTTCTTCATCTGCTTGAGGTATTTGACAATTTTTCTATGAAGCTTCACAATAAATGCTCTGAGCTTCTCGACAAAACCCTCTCTAAACAGATTATCCCAAAAGCTAGTTGCCATCATATTTGCATAACTTTCCATGTTGTCTTTGAAGGCCTCACATTATAAAATGAAATGATTTTATGTTTCCACTTTTCTAGAAGAACAAAAAATGCATACTCTTCCTCCCACACTTCTTTTAGCCTTTTTCAACACCCTATTTCATAATGGAGTTGATGAGAATTAGTACTTAACTAAGAAAAGAGAATTTTGGCTCTCGAAGAGATATTGGCCTCTACGTATGCTTTTGGTTGATGACTATGAGTGGGATTAAACACTTCAATATAGTACTTTTTCTTTCTTTTTAGCTCCTTATCTGAAGTGCACTCGTGGAACTTATCCATAACAAAAGCATTTATCTCTTTGTTGCTTATGGGACACGCGTTCAAGAAAATACCCCATTTACTAAATCATTTGT
This sequence comes from Pinus taeda, assembly GCA_000404065.3. Classification (NCBI taxonomy): domain Eukaryota; kingdom Viridiplantae; phylum Streptophyta; class Pinopsida; order Pinales; family Pinaceae; genus Pinus; species Pinus taeda. Next base: position 8,579 of record APFE030991812.1, on the reverse strand, counting down.
TATTTTGTTGCATCCAGGTTTTTTTCTATTGCACAATCTGTCATTAAAGACAACCTTAGGCCATCGACCCTCTTCCATTTTATCAATTTTTTTTAAATACCTTGTGTCTCGCACCATAGAAATCGCTTCAATAGAAGCTGCCCCTATTTCACTTAACAAGATAGCTTAAGGAACTGCACTTTTAATCATGAATTTGTTTGTAATCCAACATTTCTGAATTTTCTCAATTTGTGTCCACTGCATGTCATATGTATTGCTGGCCCATAATTCACAACCATAGAGAATCACTAGAATCACTAGAAGCACAAAAAGAGTTTGAGTGGTTTTCCAATCCCATAACTATGCCTCCCTACACCTATTTTGAAAAGCATAAAATGCTTTCCTACCCCCGAAAGTTCTTTTCTTTTGGCAACCAGTCCAGCTTAGTTTTTTATTGAGGTCAATTATGAGGTATTTGTAATCCACAACTTCTTCAAAAATGTTTCCTTCAATGTAGAACTTACGCTGCTTATTTTTTATTTTCTTAAAGAAAACCACTACTTTTGTTTTGCTGATATTGACTTGCATCCCAACACTTCCACAAAAATTCTCAAGGGATAGTAACTTCTCTTGCAAACCAAGAGCCGATTTAGCAATCAAAATAAGGTCTTATGCATATAAAAGACACCTTATAACAAATTTTCCCAAAAAGATACCATCACCCCCTTACGAATTTAACCACTCCTCGAGCTTTTCAATATATAAACCAAAAAGGGTAGGAGACAGTGGAAAACCTTGCTTGACCGCAATATCACTTCTAAGCCTTTCAGAAATTCCTACTGAAGTTCTAATTTTGGCTTTCACCTCTTCATACGGCCTATGCACAATTGCTCCCAAATGTTTAGGAACCCCAAGTTCCTCCATTCTGTGCCAAAGCTTATCCCTAGGAACAAAGTCAAATGCTTTTTTGAAATCAACAAAGCAACAAAATACTTCTTCCTTTTTCTCCCAAAATTTTTCAATGATGTGCCTTAAAGTTATATAATGATCAACTATGGAATGTTTAGGTCTAAAACCAGCTTTCCCTTTAGCATGCTTATCTCTTTGTTCTAGCCACTTTCTTATTTTATTTTCTAGCATGCTTCCAAATAGGTTTGCAAACAAAGGGTTTATCACGATAGTCCTATAATTGGAGGGATTATTGACGTCACTGCTCTTGAAAAGACATATTTCCACACTAGTTATCCAATCTGTGGGGAGCCCCTGTTATATGATGATGTTGAAATTTTTTGTAATGTGAGGTGCAAGGATCCTTGAGCCCCACTTTATATATTCTACTTGGATTTCAGCTAAATCTTTTTCTTTTCCAACACCCAACTTCTTGATACCCATCTCTACCTCTTGCACTATGAAGAGTTCAGTATCAGTGTTGACCAAGGGGGGAGGGTCAACCTTGGTATCTTGCTCATAGAGTTGTCTTGAATAGTCAAACCATTTAGAAGTTGTAATGCTATTTCTAGTTTGTATCTTTTTTTGTTGGAGGTACTTCCAAAATACTTTGGGATTATTTTTCCCAAGGAATATTAGTTCATCCCTCCTTGAAACCATGAAATCAACCTTTTTCTTGCTTAATAACTACTTGTAGGATTTGAGATTTATGTTATTCTTATTTCACTCTTTGCACATTATCCTTTCCTTTTTTGCATTCCTCATCAAACCAAGCATTAACCAGAAAGAAATTTGTTTTAGCCTTATTAATTTTTTCTCTTTTTCACTTTGCAAGTCCGCATTGGATTAAATGTGTTAATTCATGACTATGAAGGCCATGAATTTTGATTTTATCCTTCTCGAAGAGCCTATATAGCATCATTTTGAAGGTATTACAATTTTATAGAGTCAAAAGAATTCTTCTCTGTGGGAGATTTTATTGGACATGCTGAATTTTTTACTCTAATTGTTCCTTTCCAGTCCAAGAGAAACATAAATAAATTGGCTTGTGATCTGGTTTTAAGTCCCAAATATGATCTCCAATCAAATATTCCTCTATTTTATCACACAAACCATGTGAGAAAATTACATAATCTACTACACTTGCTCCATTATAAGTATTGCAAGTTATATTACCAAACTTTACCCATCTAGTCAAGCCATTACAAATAACTAAATCAAAGGCCTCACATAGACTAAGAAATTGTTCACCAAAGAGATTGCAACCCTTATCCTCTGAAATTCCTTCCCACTAATGATTACTCACTTATGTAAGCCAAATAGGGTCGCAATCATCTTTACATCTAAGAATTCTAGCTTGCCCACTTGTAGTTCTAACATTGAAATCACCCACTATAAGGACTTCACCTAGCTGTGAATATGTTGTAATATTTGTTTTAAGGCTGCAAGTGGATCTTCGTGGTCAAGCCCTCTACTTTTTTAGATTTTGTAGATTGGATTTGGTTCCCTTTTATTTAATTTTAAGTTTAGTGTGACACGAACTAATCACTATTAATGTTAATGAGTTCTCCCAACACTACATTTGGTTTCTTTTATTTATTTAGTTTTATTCACATCAATTATTGATGTGAATCAATAATAGAGGAGAAAATATTTTTTCTTTTAATACAAATATCGAGTGAGTATAATAGAGGATATACATAATAATATGGATCTCATTTTGGTTGTTTCCAAAAGTAGTATCCAATTACTACATTTTCTACAATAAACATCTCATGATTGGCTTTATTTTGGTATCATTTATGAATATGTTGATGGGTATTTGTTTACTATATTTATAATCTCTACTCATATTAAATATTAAAGATTAAGAGGTAATATTTTTTAATTTAAATATTATTTATGATAATTTATATTATTCTTTGATTTATATTGTGGAGAGAGATTATATTCTTTAATGTGTGATCATTTTTTTTATATAGAGGATTTTTTTTTTAAGGCACATGTTACATGTGGAGTTCACATAAAGATTTTTTTAAGCACAATAAGCTAAGATTAATTGTTTGTTCAATATGTACAACCTCCATAGACTTTATTAATCAAATAACTAAATGAAAAATTAATGTTTGTTTTGGTCATCACAAAAATTGTAATATAAATATATATATAAATATATAATAATATATTATATAATATATATATATATATATATATATATATATATAGATAGATAGATAGATATTTATATATACCAACCTAGATCCATCTTAACTCTAGATTTATCAAGTGTCGGGGGGGATTGAGTCTCTCAAGGTCAAAACCTATTTTTGGAGTGCAAAAGAAATTTTGATGGTTCTCAATACTTGGTATATACGGAGTTAAGATGATTATCATGGGTCAATACATTTTTTTGTGAATTTATATTGGTATTACATCAAATTATCAAATAATTAAGTAACAACTATTATATGTGCATATATATACCAACCTAGATCCACCATAACTCTGGATTTATCAAGTGTTGAGCGGGATTGAGTCTCTCAAGGGGAAAACTTATTTCTGGAGTGCAAAAGAGATTTGATGCCCCTAAAAACTTGATATATATGGAGTTAAAATCGATATTGTGGGTCAATACATTTTTTTGTGAATTTATATTGGTATTACCTCAAAATATCTAATCATTAAGTAACAAATATCATATGTGCATAATTTAATTGAGCACATCATAGGTACTCCTAATCTTCCACAAGGGAAAGCAGTTATATTGACTTGTTATAGAGGAGAAAGTATTAGCAAGATAAAAAAAAGTTATAGGAAACAAACAAGTTAATCAACTAATAAAATAAAAATAGAAATACTACAATAATACATGACCAAAAATCATGAATCTGAGGAAGTCAATAGAGCAGGATCCTTGGCACTAGAACCTCAATGAGCTAGAGATTATGTATTGCACTCGATATGGATGCCCGAGTGGACTATCCTAGGATCCAAACTCTCTAAGCATGAATCCTGGCACCTTTGAACACACTTGATATAATTCAAGTGAGGTAAAATTGCATATGGCTCATATTGTTTCTCCAAATGAAGGGTAATTGAGTTAAGGTATTGGTTCTATCCTTCCTTGGTGTGACCTGGGTCAAGAACCTAATGGGATACTTGCTCAATGATTTCTTAGTCTGAGAAAGCTTGATTTTCATTGGGTATGAGGGTCTCAAGATAACAAATTTCATCTTGAACATCATGGAGGGGGAAGTTGGTTGTTGGGTGTCAATGAATGGTAAATGGCTACAACCTCCTTAGCCTTATCTTAGGCTCAAGTTCTACCTTGGGCTCCTTGGCCTAGTCCCCCTTAGTGAATACACATGAATTACGAAGGAATGGTGCACGGGGGAAGGAAGCACCAATTACAAAGTGCAAGAGTCAATTTATTCAAGCAAGAGAAAGAATGGTGAAAACCATGGATATTAGGAAGAGGTCCCAAATGAGATATAAAGAGGTGTTTGGTTATCATGTGCCAACAATGGAGGTCATAATGGGAGTACAATGTGGAAGATGAAATTTCTCAGGTAGGGAAAAGTTTCCAACAATTGTTTATACACCTTAGAATGAATTTCCAATCACCAGAGTATAACAAGAGATACTAAAACTATCAAATGTAGACTTGAAGGGAATGCAACCAGAACCAAGAAGAACATAAATTACCCTAATGGAATTCCTCTGTATTTCCATAATCTGCAAGTGTTGATGAGTTGTAAAGGGGGGATGCGACCACAACAGTTGTAAGATATAGTTCCAAAAAGAACTCTCGTAACTAGTGAGAAACCTCATTGACATTTATAAATTATATTTTACAATGTCACCCCACTCTTTCTACGCATCCAAATTCATCTAGTCTCCATTTAAATTTCCAAAAAATGAACATAACTTTATCACCTTAGCTCCATTTTCTTGAGTGAACAAACGCATTTCATGAACATGCAGCTTGCAATTACCTATATTTTCAAAACATTCCCCATGGACTTTACCCTCCTTGTTGGAGGACCTAGATGAAATCCCACTTTCGGTATGGGAAGAACCCTTAGACAACATAAAAATGAAAAATGGAGTACATTACAAATAGAATCAAAATAGAGTTGATAACTTTCCATGCCTATAAATTATGATAAGAGCACTCACACTCATGATGCATCAAGAGGGTTGGGCATGGCACTGCCCCTATTAATTTTTTTGTGAGGTAGTGGGGTGATGACCTCACCCCCAAACCACCTACTAACATGCACTAGTCACCTAAATTATGCAAATTGTATCATCATCGAAAATGGATTGCAGTTTATTTTTCCACCTTGACTCAACCCCTTTTATCGAGGCTGCATTGAGGTAGTTAACATCGTCTAGATAGCGAAATTAGTAAGGAAATATGCCACTTTGTCACCTATTCTCTAAGAGTGTGAGGAAATAAAATAATGTAAATATTGGATCAGCCTTCAGATATGAAGAATGATGTTTTTCAACTTCCAGCATTTAGAAAATTTATCCCGTGGAGCTTCATTAATTAATTACTAGTCAGTTGTAATTACTCATTGGGAATCTCCATGAATTTGTAATTTAGAATACCTTGAACAGAGGGCCAATTATAGCCCTATTTATAAAGAAAGGTAATTGAAAATACTGTTACTTGAAGTGCCATAATTTTCAATGTAAGCCTTCAAAGTATTGTTGTCCCATTCCTTGAAAATACCCATGTATCTAGTTGGACCAAGGGTTCCTTTTCAAGCACCATTAAAGTTAAGCGCAATAAATCCAATTAGAAGGGGAGGATAGTCTAGGATGGGGAGGGGTTAGGAGGGGGAATTGATATCATAGAATGAGATATCTCTAATTTGTTCAAGATATCCTCATGTTGATTCACCTTCTAGTCATCCTGAGCCCATGTTTCCAAGGGTACAGTTTCTCTAATGTTCTATTCCATAATATGCCACACTATATCTTCTGCCACGCTATCGCTCTTGAAAATCCTTTTGTTCCTCCCTTTACATATATTGAACAATACAAAACCACCAACCAAGATTGTTGGGTCCCTATAATACTAGTGATTACCCCCTTATTAATATTGTTGTGCCCCTATTGTCACCATATTGTTATTACTATGCCCCATAGAATCCCTCTAATGTTATTTTTGTGGCTTTATATTATTATTGTTAGGTTGACTGGGTTATATTGTGACTCCTTAGACTCCTATATATAGAAAGGAGGTTTTTTCATTTGAATCATCCAAGAATTGTTCATTTATGTAATGTAAAGGAGGTTGCCCCTCGAAGAGGCTGAATTATAAGGCGTTGATCTATCTTTTCTATCTTTTTCTTGAGCTGGTTACATAACATTTGGTATCAGAGCTTTGGATTCTAGGGTTTCGCTGCTCCAAACAGGTCATTGTGGCATTTTCGCTATAAATTTTTTTCTATGACGTTTCAGAAGGTGAAAAAAAACCCATTTGAGAAGACATCGTGCTGCAACTGGAGTTCGAATTTTAGAGCTTTTCGCGCTATATTTACGGAGATATGATCTGAGGAAGTTGGTCTTTTTGTAGACTCCTGAATTACATTCCAAATAGGTGACCTAGGGAAAATCGTCATAACTTTTTCTCTGAGCATCGGATTGAAATTTCTTAAAAAGGTATAGAAAGAGAACAAGTTGTAGTTTCTTCTATATAGCTTTTAGAGCCAAAGGTCAAAACCATGACTCATGGCAAGTCGTACAAGTTTGCTCTACGGAACTAGTCTATAATCAGGTCACTGTGGGAGATTTGGCATAACTCTTCCCTCGAGAATCCAATTTGGATCAGACTGGTGGCATTAGAAAGAGGAGGCAGAGGGCTACAGAAGGTCGCAAATTTAGAACTAGATGATCCGAAATTACGGAGATACATCAGATTCAATATTGAGCTCCTACAAAGTGAAAAAAGGTGTGTAGTTTTTTTAAATTTTTGCATAAGCTTGGTTTCAAAAATTAGTTTGAAGGAATTAAAATGGCATACTAAAGCATTATTATCGGTAATTGATGCCCCGAGGAAAGAAAATGCAAACACCTAGTAGGCAACCTGAAAGCTCTAGCATGACTCATGAAGAAGAGGAAGAAATGCAACATGATATATCAAAATTACGAGACCAAGTGCAACAAGTGTCACTTGCACAAAAATCAAAAGAATCTAAGATGGATGGTTTAAAGAAAGATGTAGAAGCTAAGATGGATGGTTTAAAGACAAGCATGGAAGATTTGAAGATAGGCATGGAAGATTTGAAGACAGATTTAACAAAGTTTCTACAAGAAATGCTTACTAACGGTGAAAGGGTAGTAAAGGAAACTCATGATGAGAAGAAAAGAAATGCTAATCATTATTTCATAGACTCTAATGTTGGATCGAAGACCCACCATATTCCAAAAATCGATATGAGGAAGTTTGACGGCAAGGATACCGCAACATGGATATTACAGATGGAGCAATTTTTTGATCTCAATAATGTGCAAAACACACAAAAGGTACGTATGGAAACTTTATATTTGGAGCCAAATCAGTTTGTATGGTATCAATGGCTTTGCTCTCGTAAACAATTTATCACGGGCAATTTTTATGGAAGAATTGGTAGAACATTATGACGATACAAAAAGAAACACTTTTTTTAGCCAATTGACAAGTCTCAAACAAAAGGGTTCAATAATGGAGCACACTGAGGAGTTCAAAAAATTGAACATAAGGGTAAAAGATATTCCAGAGGAGCATAGGATTGATGTGTTCATAAGGTCTTTAAAGGATAATATCCAACATGATGTTCGCCTTTGGGAACCTGATTCATTAGAGAAGGCATTCAGGTTAGCAAGAAAAATGGAAAGCGAAATTATGGCAACCAGGAAGCATACCACTCACAACTATAAAGACGGAAGTGTTGTTGCCCCTAGTCTTCCACAACCTATAAGGTTGACACCACAACAATTGGAAGAAAAAAGAGCAAAAGGGCTTTGTTATAGTTGTTATAGCAAATACACTAAAGTCATAAGTGTGCCGAGAAGCAAATTATCTACATAGATTGTGAAGAGGAAGAAGAAAAGGAGCAAGAAAGGTCAAAAGAAGAGGATATACTCCAGGAACAAAGCCTAGATGAAGAACAAATAAATCCGACCATATCTTGTAATGCATTGGCGGGAATTACACTCCTCAAACCATCAAGATAGAAGGACAAATCAAGAAGAAAAAGGTAATAGTGTCGATTGATTCAGGAAGCACCCACAATTTTATTCATTGTAAGGTAGCGAAAGAATTGAATTGCTTCCTATATCCAGCACCAAAGTGTCAAGTGATGATTGCAAATGGAGGAACAATAAATTGCTCTGAAAAGTGCCATAATATAAAGCTATCCATGGGAAAATATGTATTGACTAGCCCAATGCTTTCCATTCCAATGGGAGGTACTAATGTTGTACTAGGAGTCCAATGGTTACAATCCTTGGGAACAATAGCTTTTAATTTTCAAGAACTTTTCATGAAATTTTTTGTGGAAGTAAAGGAAATTGAATTAAGGGGTATTGCAGGGAAACCAGGAAAGATGATCGCCTCTAACGGTATGACAAAGCTTCTAAAAAAGGAACAAAGAGGT
>APFE030991808.1:4434-22014 GCA_000404065.3 Pinus taeda | reverse complement strand
AACTTTTGCTCGATTTTGACACCGTATCGGTATGCTGTGCCGAGTGAGGAGATGTCCAAGAACTCCATCTCTTCCTGGATGTATCTGTGTAGGCAACCACGGTATTTGAGTACCAAATTCCGCTCAGAATCTTTGATACCCAACTATGTGCGAAGGGTGTGAAAGATGTTTGTGAACTCAGGTACATCTTGGTCCCGTCCCTGTCGCAGCGTGGTCCATCTGATGTATTTGTCCTCATAGCTTTTAACAGGGTAGTACTGCTCCTTGATGGCATTCCGAAAGTCATTCCAAGTGGGTGCGGTTGAAAATAATGAGCCTGTACTTTCATCCTTCTGCTCGCAGTAGGTTTCCCACCAGTCCTTGACGTGGGGGGCTGCTTTGAGAAGAGCGAAAACAATCTTTTCCCGACTTGAAAATTCATGAACTGAGAAATACCCATCTAGCAGATTTAACCATTTATCTACGTCATCTGCGTCTATTTTACCCTCGAAGATGGGGATTTCGAAATTAACTTGTACCTTAAAGGGAGTGGCGTTTCCAGAGTCGCTGCTGGAAGCCGATGCATCACCTCTAGGTAGTCGCTGAAGGATCTGCGCAAAGCTAACCATCATCGCGTTCCTTTGCCACTCGAGTGCTTCTTCGAGCAAGATTTTGATAGGATCTCCTGCCCCCTCGTCTTTCTTCTCATCCGCCATGGGAGGCCGTCGGGATTTTCGAGGCTGGTCTTGCAAAGGTTCGACCAGTTCAAGCCCTAACTCCTTATATCCTGACCTCGTCGGGGACATGCAAAGAAAAACCGAGAAAAAACAGACCGCTATGATACCACTGATCCGGATTTAAGTAGGAACGCAGTAGATTACAGAGATAACCATAAATACAGAGATGCGATAACCATAAATAAAGAGATGCAGTGGAAATAACACTTCATTTCATTAATGGAAAATACCAAAATATGCTTACAACCGAAATTGGAAATAAACCAGCTAGGACGATGGTAGCTTATCTCTGAGAAGAGATGTGCGGCTACATGTCTCTGAACTGTTCCGAACTTGTGTTACAATAAGGCTCGAAGGCCTATTTATTATTGAGAAACAATGGAAAACCCTTCACATTCCAAAACCGACCCTTAGAAGATGAAACGCCAAATTGTGGGCCCCGTTTTGGGTAAATTGGTACATCAATTTCCCGGGGTCGTAACTTTGGTATACGATCTTCGTTTGACGCGTACAATAGCTCATTAGAAAGATCTATTCGAGCACTATCATTGTTGGAACGAGCAACATCAGTCCATTGTATGGACCCATGTTGCCCCTGCTTCCCCAAAAAACGTCGTTTAGGGCCTCAAAACGGCTTCGGAAGTTCAGGACCCGAAAACTACTAAAAATAGTAAGTTGTGCTACAATTAAGGAAACTAAAAATACTGAAAGAGACAATTGTGGGGGTCCAAATGGGATAGGTGGGTGGCCACCAACATCCACCTGGATCATTCCATTACTGGTCAAGGGATCTGTAGGCCTTTGGGAATTTCCCTAAGACCACCTTACCCCAGATTCCAAAACCATCTGGCAATCCAAAGCTCAAACCAAGAACAATCCCATCACACCATGGATATCTGGAAATGGCAAGGTTGCGCTAAACTTCATTATCGAATCCTGACCAAATACATGAAAAATGACAGCAAAATAACCATATACCAACATGCACATACCGTGCAAGTAAACCAACTAGGAAATCACACATGCAACCTATACCTGCAAGTACTCTCATTGATGTTGCTTGATCCTTACCTTCCTTTGCTTTCCTTGTCTTTCTTTTGCTTTTCCTTTCCTTTCCTTGTGTTTCCTTTCATTTCCTTGTTTTATTACTTTCTTTCCCCTCTTTGTGCTTTCTTCTCTTTCAGACAAATTCTAGCACTAAATTAACAAATGACTAACAAAAAGCTACCAACTTATGCTCTGAGGTATTTTTATTGATGAGGCCTCTAATTTCTTCAATTTTCCATTATTTTTCTTCATTCTACTCCACAAATGCAACATGTAACCTTTCACCTTCCTTTTCTGCTAATTTCCATTATTTTTATAAATAATGTGCCAAAATACCTTTTTTCCTTTCCAAAGCCTTAGTCATTGTGTTTCCCAATTTCCCCTTAGCCATAAAACACAAAAATTGATGCCCACTAAGATATTTTGCCCAACATTCATGTTGCAATAAGTGACCCTTACCCATGGTCTTATTTTACCTTTAATAACTTTTATTACATGAAATTTTAACCCCAGGGTTGTTACATGCCTCTCCCCCTTAGGGGAACACCATCCTCGATGTTAAACTGCACCTAGACCTAGAAAAACTCCTGAAGAGAATAAACAGACTGCCTATGGAGCTTTATATCCTAGCTCATTGTAGTATTTACTAAAATCCTTCTCAAAAGCAAAACCATCATGTAAAACATGACAACATGACAACCATACCACTTATTGGAGCTTTATAACTTAGCTCATTGCAATATTTACAATAGAAACCATACATAAACATGTATAAATACCAAGTCTCATTTTCCTTCACCAAAAAATAATGAAGGATACATAGCCTGCATCTTATCAGCCATCTACCATGTAGCTTCATTAGGCACAAATCACTTCCACTGCACTTTAACCTACTCGAGTGCTTTGTTCTAGATCACAAGATGTTTCTGCTACAATATGCATTGGGGTTCCAGATGAAATTCTCCTTCTTGATCCACCTATAATACAAATCAATCAATAACATGATCAACATCCTTTACATATTTTTTAAGCAATGAAACATGAAAAACATCATGTACTATCATTGTTGGAGGCAATGCAAGTTTGTAGGTCATTGTTCCAATCCTCTCAAGGATCTAAAAAGGCCCTCAATACTGTTGTGCCAACTTGTCACATGATCTGATCCTCAAGGATCATTTCTTGGGCTTGATGCACACATACACATGCTCTCCAACCTAAAAATCCTTATATTCCTCGTGTTGGTTTACATAACTTTTCTCCATGTCCTAAGTTGCCTTTAGATTCTTCTTTATAACCTATATTTCCTATTCCATGTCTACCAACATGTTTGTTCCAATAAGTACATTGTTCACTAGATCTTTCCAATTGATGGGAGTGTTACAAATCCACCCATACATTGCCACAAACATACTCATCCTCAGTGACTCCTGATACGCATAATTGTATGCAAACTCAACCAATGGAAGGTACCCCTCCCATCCCCTTTGTTCATGATTGAATTAAATCCTCACCATGTCCTATAATATCTTGTTGACCCTCTCTATGTGTCTGTATGTTTGTGGATGATAAGTTGTGAGGAAGGCCAACTTTGTCCCCAATCCTGCAAACAACTCCTTCCAAAACTTGGAAGTGAACTTGGCATCCCTTTCCAACACAATATTTTTCAAAACACCATGCCATATCATGATCTCCCTCATGAAGACTTGCGATACCTCACTAGATGAATAAGTAATCTTCATTGGAATGAAGTGAGATAACTTTCTCAACATGTCTACCACAACCATGATAAAATCATGCTACATCGATGTCCTCTGAAGACTTGTACTGAAATCCATGGAATTGACCTCCCATTTCCACTCTAGAATAGGAATCAGTTAAAGCAACCCACCTAGATGCTTACACTCTGCACTGACCTGATGACATTCCAAACATCTCGCCATGAAATCTATCACTTCCTTCTTCATTTTCAGCTAGTACTAGAACTTCTTCACTGCTATCAATGTCTTCTAGTATCCTGGGTGACCTGAATACGGTTTTACATGAAACTCCCTCAAGATAAGCTTCTTGAGTTCACTTTCATCTGACACATAGATTATGTCCCTAAATATCACCAAGCCATCTGTTGTAAGATGATAATCTACATCCTCATCACATGTACCCTGTTGTAACCTGAGCATAACCTCCCTATACCTGTCATCATGTTGTCATGCCTATAAGATTTGATCCTACAAATTTTTCCCATATGATCTCACTACTACAACATGGTTCAATTGCACTTTCCTCCTGAGAGCATCCACAACCCTATTCTTCTTTCCCTTAATGTATCGGATCTCAAAGTCAAACTCACTAAGGGTATCCAATCATCTAGCTTGGTTGGAATTCAGATTTCGGTTGGTTAAACAGATATCTCAACCCACTGTGATCTCTCATTAACACAAACCTCTTGCCAAGAAGATAATGTCTCTACATCTTCAAGGCATGAATAATAGTTTCCAGCTCAAGATCATGAGTCATGTATTTCTACTCATTCTCATTGAGTTTCCTAGACACATAGAATATCACTTGTCCCTCTTGCATAAGGACTCCACTAAGCCATCGATAGAAAGCAATTGTGCATAATAAGAACTCTTTATCTGAATCTACAATCTTTAACATTGGAGGATTTTTCGACAACTGCTTCAACTACTCAAAATTGGCTACACACGCCACTGTCCATTCAAACTTCTTACCTTTCCTTTATAATGATGTAATAGGATATGAAATGCATGAGAAGTTCTTGATGAACGTCCTGTAGTAACCTCCTAAGCCCATGAATGATCTGACTTCCTCCACATTTCTAGGAGCTTCCCACTCCATGACAGCCTTTATCTTTTCTAAATCCACTGCTATGCCATTCTTGGAAATAACATGTCCCAAGTAATGTACTTATTTTTAAAAGAAATTGAACTTGCTAAGCTTAGCATACAACTAATTCTCTCTTAGAAATCTCAACATTGTTGATAAATGTGTGGCATGTTCTTCCTCGTTCTTAGAATATATCACGATTTCATCAACGAATACAATAACAAACTTTTATAGATAAGGATATCATACACTATTAATAAACACACATACAAGTAGCTAGAGAATTAGTCAAACCAAATGGAACTACAAAAAACTCATAATTCCCATCCCTAGTCCTAAAGGTAGTCTTGTAGATGACTTCTTATTTGATGTCTACCTAATGATATCTTAATCGCAAATCTATCTTTGAGAACATTGTTGCTCCCTTCAACTGATCAAACAAGTTGTCAATCCTCGACAATGGATACTTGTTCTTGATCATCACCTTGTTCAGCTCATGTATTCAATCCACGACATGAGAGTACCATCTTTCTTCTTTATGAAAAATACAGGTGCACCCCAAGGAAATACACTTTGCCTAATGTATCCCTTGTCAAGCATTTCTTTTAGATACAACTTTAACTCTATTAATTCTTGAGTACTCATCATATAAGGTGCATTTGATGTTGTTGTTGCCCTTGGTACCAACTCAACAGAAAATTCTACTTCATTGTGTGGAGGAAACTCTGGAATCTATGCTAGGAACACATCCTGAAACTGCATACCTTTGAATATTTATGCACCCTCAATATCCTTACCCTTGTCACTAGAAATATGAATTGCAAACATCACACATCATTTCCTACAACTGCACTTAGCTTGCATAGTTGTGACCATCCTCACTGATGTAGGATTCTTATTCCCCTAAAAGATTATATTCTCTCCATTATCATCCAGGCACTCAGTAACCTTTTCATAGAAATATACTTTGGTCTTTTGAAGATATAGCCAATCCATACCCAAAAGCACACTATACGATCCCAATGGCAGAACATTCAAATGTGTTGTTGTAGGCATACCATTCAACTCAAATGCACAAGCTCTTACCCAATGATGAATTATCTTCTTCGTACATGTAGCCAACTACACCAACAGAAACTCTGCGTGCACTTATTTTCATAAGCCACACTTATTCACTAGGTTGGGATTAACATAATTATAATTAGATACAATATCAATAAAAATAGAAATAACTTGATCATGAAGCTTATTGTCCATCTCAATAATAGATGTCTGGTGATCTGCCTTCGTGTTGTCCACAACCACATAAATCTGAAGAATATTATGACCAACATCCCATCTATTTTCACCTCCTATGCACTATACATCTGAGGCCTACCTCCCTAATACAATGGACAATCCTTCTTACAATGATCTTTGCCACATATCTAACACTACAACGGTGCTCTACTATCACCTCTAGTTTGCTGCTTTGCAGGGTGCGACACATGTCCCTTCTCTATAGGCTCTAATGCCTTCTTCCTTCTCCTATTGTGTCATATTTGTACATCCTTCAATACTATCCCAAGTTGTTCTTAAGGGGGGATGTTAGGATATTCTGACACATAGGAAATAGTTAAGTATAACTTGGTCTAGTGTAGAGTTAGGTAAAGTGTCTTTCTTTACTATGTACTTTTGTAACTTACAATCTGAGGGTCACGATATGTAGTGATCTGATGGTTCATTCTCTCCTCAGTATTACAGTCACTTTATCTGTGGCTTAACACTCGATTAGTCCATGATCTCTATTTAAAGAGCATGGAGGGTCATTTGTAGGGTAACCGTTCATGAGAGAAGCTTATGTAAATTTTCATTCTTTTATTAATAAATTACCTGAAGTGGCTGCATTGGCTTAGGTCGTGGACTGTTTCCCTCTTTGAAGGTTTTAACCACGTCAATAATACTGGTGTATTGATCTGTGATCTATTTGTAAGTGATGTCCTTTGGTGTTCTGCTTGAGGAACTAACCTTGTAAATTCCTACATTCTCAAATGCATTGAACTTCTTCTAAGGAGAAACATTTTCTTTCTCACCTGCATCTTGAGGTCTTCCTCGCTTTGGTGGACATTGTCCTTTTACTTTCTCATTTCCCTTCAAGTCGTGTTTAGGCTCATATTTTCACTTTGACTTATCATAATAATGCTTCAATTATGGATGGCTTCCTCTAATGATCTAGGCTCATCAAATTCAATCTTGTATCTATATGATGTTGGAAATCTACTAATGAATCTTAGTCTCCCCCTCCTTCAGATAAGGCACATACCTCAACAACCCCAAGAGTCTTCTAGTATACTCATCATATGTTATAGAACCCATCTGTAGCTCATAAAACACCTTAGCTCTATCATCATATTAACTTTCCAATAGGCACTTGTTCTTGAATATCCTCTCAAAATCACTCCAAATCAAGTCTTTTTCCTGCCCTTGACATTCTTCACATCTTCCCACCAAATATTTGTTTTCCCTTTAAGATTGAAGGTGGTTATCTTAGCTTTCATGTTCTCTGAGTAGCTATGAAATTTTAAGAATTTCTTCATTCCAAACGACCATGCCTCTACATCTTTTGGCTTCTTCATCTCTCCATCAAAGGTAGGAGGCTTCACATTCTTGAACTCCTCAGGAAAATAATCACCCCTCCTATAAGGATAATGACGGTGATGACTGCAATGATGTCTCCTATATGAGAAACTAGAATGATGCCCATACATACCAGTCCTTCTGTCAAGTGTATATAGTGATCTACCACCTCTAACTGTGTCTCGTCTATCCAACCTGTATCCGAACTGAGACCTGCTACCATAGGCTCCATTAGTTTTTTCTTCCTTCTCTTGACTGATCCTTAGTTGCCCCTGTATTTGTAACTCTGAAAATCTCTAAAGGATTGTTGCATTAAGCTCTACCTACTTCTTCTGAGCCACTACAAGTATTTCTTGAGCCTCAACCAACCTATCATTGTCTTCTTTGCAACTTCTGATATCTTCCCTCAAGCTCCTTAATGTATCTGATATACTAGGAGAATACTCTTCTCCTTGCTTCCCAACTAATCGGTAGGCAGTGTCACAGGAACTACATTCTACCATTTTTCTTATCATCTTGAATTCTCTTCTTCTTGCAAGTATACCATGTCAGATAAACTAAATAGATATCAAAACCAATACATACCTTAGTAATGTTTAGGGGAGGCTTATCTCATCTGCAAGATCAATCCACATTAGCATGTACATGTATAGTCATAAACATATATGTGTAATAACATAACATCACAAAAACATCATGCATTATCAAACCAATTGTCTACCCTGGTCCAATGCATGACAACCATAACCTTGAAGACATCATACTTACCCAAAGAGAGTGAAACCATGCTCTGATACCACCCTATTGTATCATATATGACCTAAAGAGAGTGTAACCCGCTCTGATACCACCCTGTAACATCACCTCCAATCACATCTACCCACTTTCAATTGTTTACCCAAGGTAAACATGATATGAGGCATTCCTATGATATGAATCAACCTCCTAGATGAAATTAAAGAAATGGAGTCAACAAAACAAGACCTTACTGACTTTCCTCAGGTGCCACAAGACCTCCAAGAGTGACCCAAACCCTCTAGGTGTCTAGTCCCTAAGACAACTCACCTTTTCCCTGACCTAGAGCCCCAGTTGCTCCCTTGCTAAGGCCTCCATGTGACTATGGGTTCCCAGTCACTCCCATAGACCTAAATAAGTGTGAATGTAGCCTTTTTTCTAATGTTATGCCAGTTGTTAGGTTAAATTGACTCGGGTTTAGAGTCAAAGTTGACCAAAAAAACAATGATGGTTTTGAGGCACATGTTATTGTGTACCCATGGTTTTATGCACATGGTATTGCATGTAATGAAGCCTATAAATGGCTGGAAATACTTCATTGTAATTAAGGCCAGGGAGGTGAGTGGTGAAGGCTCACTTCGCTGGGTTGGCCAGGGTTTTGACCAAGGCTGATGAAATTTCATCAGGGTGGGATTTTCCCTAGAGTTGGGGTTTTCCTGGGCAAACATTTATGTTTATGGTTTATGATTGTTATTGATTATTTTATGTTTGTTCCTCTTGGTAATTATTTATTATCTCCCAGATTAAATTTTTGCATTTGGTATGAGAGCCATGGTGCAGTTTTTGGCTTCAGAGGGACACCTTTGTGGTCAAGGTTAACCTAGACTCTCTAATGAGAGTGGGTTGATAATGGCTTTGAGGTTGAATTTGTGGATCTATAGGTGAAAGTTTTTTTTGTTGAGAGATCAAGCTAGTTTTGAAGGATGCATGGATGGATAGAGGGTTAGGTGTAGATCATACTATGGATAGATCTACGTGGTAGTAAAAAAAAATACCAAAAACAATGGCTTGTGGTGGTGGAGATGCAAGTGAGCGATGGGATCACTAAAAGGGAATATTTGGTGGAATTTAATGCAATATGGGTGCAATATTGTTGGAAGTGAACCATGGATAGAGCTGAGGACACTAAAAAATCCCAATGATAATACCATCCATGACATATCAACAAACATAGCCACTAGATAAAGGGCCATAAAGTGGTCAAAATAGAAATCGAGATCTTGTTGTCGTAGGTAAGGTTGGAGAGATCTGATCATAGATCTGGAAGAAACGTGGTTGTTATAAAACCATGATAAGGTGATGGAAGTGCACAAAGTAGTTACATGCCAAAAATGTCGATCCTCATGCAACCATTGTAGACGAGAAAATGGTGGTACATATTTGAAAGTCGTTTCCAGGTGGGAAACGATTGAGGAGATTCTCGAGAGAGGTCACTCGAAATAGGCAGAAGTGATGAAATGTGATGGGTCCATGACTATAGAGATACGTTGATAAACACATCGATGATAAATCTAACAAGAGAGAGCCTTGAAGAGGACACCAGTGGCCAAGGCTAGAGTTGAAGCAACGACGTTGCAGGCGGAGATCAGAGTCGTGATAGAGGACATGGATAGGGCAAGGGTCGAGGTTTCGATGGTCATGGTTTTGGACACTTTGGTGGAGCGATACAATGTCGCAGGGCTCCATAAGGTTTGACCCGAAGGAGGTTACCGATTGTGTGGAGTAGCTTTAAATTGAATTCGATGGGAGAAAGGCCGATATGTAGTGCCACGGGTGTTGCAGGTTAAATCTAGTGGAGAGTTGGCTTGATTAAGAATGATTGTTGTGTGGGAAGGTTCAACAACAGAGTCTGGATGCAGAAAGAGTGTCAATAGGGGCTAGGGAGAAGTGATTAGAATCAACCCAAGGATGGTTTACTTGTGTGTGGTAGATGTACACCCATTGATTCTAGTTTTTCGGCCCTAATTTTCTACAAAAACTGAAAAGTTTGATGGGAATCTCAAGTAATCAAAAGAGAACCCCGAGTGAGGAATACTATGGTCGAGAAGGAAAAGCTATGGGATTAGAAATGTATGCGTGCTCTAGCCCACATCGGGAAGCAACAACATGACTACGAATTCTTGTTGCACGTAAACTCTATCGAAGGAATTTAGATTTTCTTTAATGGGTTGAATTTCATTGGAAGAGTGAAACAAAGTGTATGTTAGGTTGCAGAGTGGCTAAAATAAATATATATGCCACATGCTCACAATGTTGTGTAGAGTATGTTATGTGTATCTTGATGTAGGGAGCTCGTACAAGCTTTGGTAAATTCAATGTTGTGTGGAGTGTGATGTGAAACAGTGCATCAAGGCAAGAAGTCAAGGCAAGAAGATGTGTTAGGAAAGTAGCAAAAAAAAAATATTAAAAACATGTTAATTATTATAATGGAGTCAAAATATTCTATTGCATGTAAATGGGCATACTATTATAAGATCTGGTAAGGCATGTTTACCCCTGGGTAAATCACTGGTAAAGTTTGGGTTAGAACTAAGTGATAAGGGGGATACCAGGTTAACAAATACCCCAGGTAAAAGCTTTGAGAGGGGTAAGTGCTAGAGTGAGGATGGGTTGTCTCACTTAGCAGTTTTGGCTAGATTTAGTCAAGGAACCCCAAGTCAAGTTTAAGGGGGGATTGTTAGGTAAAATTGACTCAGGTTTAGAGACAAAGTTGACCAGGTTAAACAATGATGGTTTTGAGACACATGGTATTTTGTACCCATGTTTTTATTTCCATGTTATTTCATGTAACGAATCCTATAAAAAGATGGAAATACTTCATTGTAATTAAGGAAGGGGAGGTGAGCAGTGAAGGCTCACTTGGTCGGGTTGGCCAGGGTTTTTGCCAATGCTAATGAAATTTCATTAGGGTGGTTTTTTACCCAGAGATGGGGTTTTCCTAAATAAACATTTGTGTTTATGGTTTATGATTTTTGTTGTTATTTTATGTTTGTTCCCCTCGGTAATTATTTATCATCTCTTGGGTTAAATTTCTACACCAACGACTGTGAGGATTAAGGCTACTTTCTAGGGTTAGGCTTAGCCTCTACCCAGAAAGAAATGAAACTTCTAGAACTCATAAAATACATGAAGACAATTCTTGTAGACCAAAAAATGGAACCAGGACTTAACCTAACCATCCCCAACCGAGACTGACATTCTGTCAAACACTTGGTAGATATGTAGCCTATAGGTCATGAATGCAAGTCTGGACATAAGGGATTGAAAAAATATATGAGGTTTAACAAGAAGGGTCACTACCTTCTCTCATTACTTTTCTTAGCACAAATTAGGTCTTGTATTCATTATTTATTTAGTTATGAGTGAAAACATGAAAAAGGTCATGACTAAGAATTTTCATAAAACTCTACTTATAACCAACATATAACTAGATAAATAACCATAAGAGAACAACCATTAAAGCCACATAATAACCAGTACATTTTCTTACCAGAAGCAAGAGAAACTTATATTTTATTAACCATAGGAAATTACCAACTGGGTTTAGGACTTCCACATTCCACCTGACTATAGATTGGCCGAACCAGATATTTCTATCAGAAAATCACCCCCATGCCATATTCCAAGCATGAATTTGAGATATCATGGGATAAACCAATCCAAATACAACCAAGGGAAACCAAAGGTTAAACCACCTCCACCCTCTTCATATCATGATTACACCTAAAATGGTGTTGAGATCACAAATCTAAACTGAGTTTGGATGCCTCAGAATTTCTTCATCATCCTTGAAGAATTTTCCTGTCTCCACCCTTTGGCTTTACTGTGTAGCCTTCCATTACTGGTCAAGGGATTCCTAGGCCTTTGGTCATTTTTCTTAGACCACCTCACCCTGAATTCCAAAACCATTCGGCAATCCAAAGCTCAAACTGAGAATAATACCATCATGCCATGGCTATCTAGAAATGGAAAGGCTAGGTTAAAATCCACTGTTTAATCCTGGAAAAATCCATGCTAATGACAACAAAAGAACCATATATCAACATGCACATACCTTACATGTCAAAACCAACTAGGAAATCACACATGCAATTTGTTACCTACAAGTATTCCCGCTAAAGTTGCTTGATCCTTTCCTTCCTTTATTTTCCTTGTCCTTCTTTTGCTTTTCCTTTCCTTTCCTTGCTTGTTTACTTTCTTTCTCCTCTTTGAGACAAATTCTAGCACTAAACTAACAAATGACTGACAAAAAGCTACCAACTAATGCTCTGAGGTCATTTTATTGATGAGGCCTCTAATTTCTTCAATTTTCCATTATTTTCCTCCTTAAATGTAGCATGTGAAATTTCCCCTTCCTTTTCTCCTAATTTCCAGTATTTTCATAAATAATGTGCCAAAAATACCTTTTTCGTTTCAAAAGTCTTATCCATTTCCTTTTCCAATTTCCCCTTAGCCATAAAATACAACAAGTGATACCCACTAGGATATTTTTTCCAACATTCAAGTTGGAATAAGTGTCCCTTTCCCATGATCTTATTTTACTTTTATTAACTTTTATTACATGAAATTTTAACCTAGGGTTGTTATAGTTCCAAAGAAGTTAGGGTTTTTGCATGCTCCATAATTTTGTCTCAAACAAGTGACCTAGGGAAAATCGTCATAACTTTCTCTATGAGAATCTTATTTGAATTTTATCAAATGTGATGTAAATTGCATGGATTGTACTTTGTCTTGAATCATTTTCAGGTTCAAAGGTTGAAACAATTACATGTGCCATTCTGTACAAGTTTTCTCTATTGAATGAGTCCATAATCATATCATTGTGGGAGATTGGGCATAACTTTACCTTAAAGAATCCAATCTCAGTATGAATTATAGCATTGAAAAGAAGACTGATATGGATACCACAGGACGAAATTTCAGACCTTGGAGAGCCAAAATTACAGAGATACAATAGTTTCAATATCAAGCTCCAAAAAATCAAGAAAAAATATGTGCATATTTTAAATTTTCATAACTATTGTTTGCAAACTCAGTTTGAAGTGATTCAAAGGGAATAGTGAAGCATAGGTATCATTATTTAGTTCCAACATTCCTCACAAAAATAAAATGGATAAACCCAGTAAGAAACTAGAAGTATATACTATGACACATGAAGAATAGGAAGAAATGAAAAATGATATATCAAAGTTACTAGACCAAGTGCAAAAAATTTCACTCCACAAAGAGAAAACAAAAATGAATTGAATTCTAAGATAGATGGCTTATAAAAGAAAACAAAAGGGGATGTGGATGGTTTAAAAGAGGACATGGAAGGTTTAAAACCAGACATGGAAAGTTTGACAAAGTTGTTGCAATAAATCCTTCCTAGTGGTGGCAAGGTACTCCATGAAAATCACGATTCTTAGGATATTCCGACACATAGGAAATAGTTAAGTTCAACTTGGTCTAGTATAGAGTTAGGTATAGAGTTAGGTAAAGTGTGTTTCTTTACCGTTGTACATTTTGTAACTTACAATCCGACGGTCACGATATGTAGTGATCCGACGGTTCATTCTCTCCTCGGTATTACCGACACTTGATCCGTGGCTTGACACCCGATTGGTCCATGAATTCTATTTAAAGCGCATGGAGGGTCATTTGGAGGTTAACCGTGCATGAGAGAAGCTTATGTAATTTTTCATTCTTTTATTAATAAATTTCCTGTAGTAGCCACGTTGACGCAGGCCGTGGACTGTTTCCCTCTCTGAGGGTTTTAACGACGTCAAAATACTGGTGTATTGATCTGTGATCTGTTTGTGAGCGGTGTCCTTTTGGTGTTCTGTCTGAGGAACTTACCCTGTAAATTCCTACAACGATGAGGACAAAAGGAATATGAATTATTCTTTTAGAGACTCAAACATTGGGTTGAAGACTAACCACATTCCAAAGATCGATATAAGCAAGTCTGATGGAAAAGATGTAACTACCCCTCCCAAATTTACCCACTTTAAATAGCCTTCCAGGATAAACATGAGTTGAGGGATACTATGACATGACCCAACCTCCTAAGTACAGTTAAGAAAGTGGAGTTAAAAAAATGGAACTTTATTGGCCTTCCTCAAGATCTATAGGACACCCAGGAGCTAAACAACCACTCCAAGTTCCCAAAACCTTAGTTGATTTTTTTTTTAGTGACCTAGGCTCACAACCACATGCATGGAAAGGCCTCCATGTAGTTATAGACCTCCAACTACATGCATAAGCCTGTAAGGGTGCAGTTATAGCCCAAAACTTCCAGTTTAGAAGGTGTGGTCCCAGATTATGAGCCACCATTTTAGGTTAGCCTCCAGACCACTTCCCAAAACTCAATGAGACTTTCCAAAATGATAAATTACATCAAGACAAATCCATTCATACAAACCTTGATCAAGGACTTGACCTAACTAAGCCTAACCATGACATTCATTTCGGCAAACATATGGTGAACATGTAATCTACAGGTCATGAATGCATATTTGAACATATGGGCCTGAAACTTATCTTAGAATCACCAATAAGGTCTAATGGCCTCTCATGATATTTTCAATAAAAAGTCTTAGCTCACGCACTCATTAACCATTCATCAACTAATAAAAACATATCAAGAGCCATAACTAGAACTTGTTATGGAACCATGCTTATAGCCAACATATAAAAAAAATAGTAACCATGATAGAACAACCATAAAAGCTACATAATAACAAGTACAATTACTCATGAAATGTAATAGGAAAGAGATTTTATCAACATATGCAAAAGCCAACTAAGTTAGGTACTTCCACGTACCACCTAACCACATATTGAGTTGAACCAAATCTTAATTTTAGCCAATCACCCCCATGCTATATTCCAAGCATGAATGTGGAACTCAAGGCATAAGAAACCAAGGCTTCATGGATATTAAACTGTCGCCACCCTCATGATCATGTGATCTCATCAAAACAAGTCAAGAGACCACATAAGCAAACCAAAACATAAAAAACTAGGGCTTCTCAAAGATTAAACCACGTTCAAACTTAAGCTACTGTGATCCCACCAAATCCGGTCAAGATATCACAATGCTCAAAACAAGCATGGATTCCTAAGAGTTTCTTCACCGTTACCTTGAGGAATTTTCCCGTCTCCACCCACTTATCAAGGGATTCCTAGAGATTAAATTGCCTCCAAACCCCAACCCTTCTGAATTTTCCTGAGACCACCTCACCTGATTATGAAACTTTCCAGTAATTCAAAGTTAAACCACACAAAAAAACCCCATCACACCATGGCTATCTGGAAACGGAAAGGTAAACCTGAAACCACTATCACACCCAGCAAAATCCATGCCAGTGACAACAAATGAACCAAATATACAAATGCATGTACCACATTTTCACAAACCATGTAGGAAATCATGCACACACCCTGTTACCTGAAAGTCTTCCTACTAAAGTTTCTTGATCCAATGTTCCTTAGTTGTCCCTTTCTTTCCTTATCTTCCTTTGCTTGCTTTCTCTAATGCTAAACTGCTCAAAGAATCCTCTAAGCATGTAATAGTATGAGAGAATAAAGAGAGCTCCAAAACTGAACTAACAAAATATGAACCAACAAAATCATGAACTGGTCCTTATAAGCCTTTTTATCATTGAGGCCTCTATTCTCTTCATTTTCCACCATTTTTCCTTCAATTTCCTCTCATGAAAACCCGTGACCTTTCATCTCTCTTTTCTCCTATTTTCCTTTATTTTCATAAATAAAATGTCAATTAATGTCTCTTTTCCTTTTTCAATTCCTTTACCAATTTCCTTATCCATAATAAATCGAAATTGACACAATGTTGGGCACAACCCAAGTTGGCAGATTTTGGGCATGAAATTTGGCTTTTGTGGAGTGCGCAGTAGAAAGGATGTCATGGTGTACGAATTGGATCACGCAGTAGAGCACCAAAGCACAACGAAGACTGCACAGAAAAGTCTTCTCACAACATGGGGGCTTCCTGACGAAGCCCCTCCCTTTTTGTAAAAGCATAAAATATTGTAAAAGTTGATAGTTTTGGACCATAATCCCTTGTATTTTGGAAACCATGGTATCGGGTCCATAGTAATGTAGCGATGTAATCCCTCATGTAATATTATATATAGTGATGAATAATAAAGAAGGAAGACAAGTATTGAATCAAGATTTGTGTTTATGGTTGTATTTTTGTGATCTATACTTCAGATAAAGAGAGAGGCTGCATAGCTGAGTGCATGGAGGCTTGGGTCTGCAGCTTAGTTCGCAGACCATCTACAGCTTAGTACGCAGAAAACCTGCAGTTGTGTGCACAGGGAAGAATTTTGTGTTGTACCAAATTCTCTATTATAAGTAACAATTCTTGTGGACATAGTCCCAAATTGGGATGAACCATGGTAAAATCTATGTTTCATGTGTTAATTTGCTTATTATCTGCACTTTATTTTAGTATTGTGAAGTCTATGAATGTTTATGATATGTTAAGTGATGAATGTAATTATGTGAACTAATGTATAAGTACGAAGTAGTTCACGAATGTGAATCAATTTATTAGTGTTAAGGCATAAAGAAAATATAAAATTTCCACTTCGCAACATCCCTTAAGTTGCAGAAACTTGGTTCTACAACCTCTCATAGTCACTTCGGGTGAGACTGTGACTTTCTTGCAGGTCGTTGCTAAAAGGGTTAGTGACAGAGGGTTTTATTGGTGTGCAGCAAATGATCAAACCTAGTTCAACCAAACCTAAGCCAAAAAATGGTTCCTTATCGGGACTCTGGGATATGTGTGAGTGATGTTTATGTGGCATCCATAAAAGAAGGAAATCCAACAATGGGTAAAAAAGAAGGAACGAGAATTTGCAGATCAAGAGAATAGAAACCCTAGACTATCATCTAAAAGGTGGTTACAGAGATATATTCTTAAAGAATAGTACAATATTTTATTTGGCTCATTTCATGTGGACTTGTATGGGTGGAATTCAAGGTTGATAGAGAGGAAAATTTGTTTTAAAGGAGACAAACCTAAGGAGTGGACTCTTGAATTGATACAATGACTGAAGAACATTGATAACATAATTTCAAGAGCTATTGACTTCTAGATTGACATCATTTTGGGAGGATTTATTACTGAGTTCGCAGTAGACTTGGTTGTGTCCTACAGTGAAGCTGAACATAATTTTTTCAAAGGATTGCGAGGTAAGTACTTGATATCTTTAAAACTTTGGATTAAAATTCTTTTATGTGAAAAGGGAGTTCTTCGAATGCAGTCATATTAGTAGATTACTTATGTTTGTAAAAATATCTAAAGAAGAGACTGGAACAACGGGAAGTGGAAAAATATATAGAATAAACGCTAAAATGAGATCTCATGGCTAAGATTTGAATACTTTCGTAGAAATTGAATACAACCCTCTACTAAGTGAATCTGAAAGTGAAAGAAACCCCCCCCCTCCCTCTCAAAAATCTTGAAGGCACTCCACAGTATTCACCCTTTCAGCCTAAAAGTTGGTTGAAGCTTGAATATGGTAATAATCAAGGTAATTTTGGTTTT
>APFE030991806.1:0-13434 GCA_000404065.3 Pinus taeda | reverse complement strand
AGTCTAAGGGCTCATAACATAATCAGAGCCGACATAACAATAATAATGTAAGGGCACAATAATAACAATAGTGGGCTTCTATGGGGCACAATAGTAACAATATGGGCACTACATGGGTAGATCAATATAATAAGGGGGTTTTACTAATAACAATAAGGGGTTACCCTAGTAGTATAGGGGCCTAACAAACCGAGTCTCTACCGAGTGTTCTAGTTCCTCCTTTCTTCTCCATGAGTGATTTTGTTATGTTAAAATCACCTCCAAGAATCCAGGGTAGAGCTGGGTATCTCTTCTTCATATCCTCCAGTGTTGTGAGGAGTTGAAGTTTATCCTCCATTGGTTGCGGACCATAGACATTGGTGATCATGAAACATTGTCTATCACCCACCGGCTGGAAAATCAGAGAAAGGTGATGTCTGGATGCCTCCGCATCAATCACACCAAATTTTTGTGGATCCCATGGAGTGAGAATGCCACCAATAGATTTATTTTCCTTAACTTCAAGGTATTCATATCTATTTAACCATTAACTATGTTTTTTTCAGATCCTCTCCACTGAGCATTTTGTTCCTATATGAATATTATGTCAGGTTTTTCCTCTTTGATCCTTTTACCTAGATTCCTCTATTTTCTTCTGCTCCCTAGTCCTCTAATGTTCCAGGTTGTTATTTTCATTGAGGTGGGGTTATAAAGGAGTAACTAGAAAGGTCTTTCATCCTTCTAGAGTCAATCATGAGTTTGCCACACTCCAGTAATAATTATTTCTGTCTTTTTGTTCCCCTCCTCTTGCTTGGATTCTTTGTTAGTTTTCCTGTTATTAATCATATTGAGGAAGTCCCTTTCTTTTCTTGGTTGTCATGTCCTTGTTTGACTCCTGCAGCTGTTTGATGTGACTTGTTAGGGAATATATGTTGGACCTTGTCCACATCCTCCTAAGGGATGGAGTTTACTCCCAAGTTTCCTCCTTGTTCTAGAAACTTTTCCAGCTCTAGATTCTCCCTTTCCAGGATCTCCTGTAAGTCTTGATCCTTTGTACCACTTTCACTTTGAGTCATTTCTTGGTCTTTTTCTATTTCCATGGTACTCAAAGCATCCGTCATATGTTCATTCTGTTCCTGAGTGAACTCCATGCTGGTCTCTTTTCCTTTCCCCCTTGCTGTCTAATTCTTTGTACTCTCTTAATAACCTCCATCTGGTTCTTTTTCTCCTAAGATCTCAAAACTATTGTAACTTTTTGTTTTGTTATCATTCGCAATATGGTTATTTTGTGTCTTCCTTCCCCCTCCTTTTCCTTTTCCTCCTACTTTGGTGAAACCTCTCTGGTCTTTCCCTTTGTTGGTATTTAGGGTTTTCTCCCTTCTATTAAGAGGACAATCTCTAGATAGGTGCCCATGGTAATGACATTTGTGACATCTGAACAGGATATGTTCATAGTCACCAGTTTGAACCCATTCCTCGTCATAGACTTCTAGAATGACCTCATCTGGAAGGGCTCCTGATAGGTCCATCTCCACAGATATACGAGAATAGGATGTATATTTTCCCTATAGAGTTGCCTTTGAAATTTTTAAAAAATGACCTAATTTATTGCCTATAGCTTTTAAAGACTCTGGCATCCAGTAATCTAAAGGTAAGGAGTATAGTCTAATCCATATCGGTACCGAAGTGAAGGTTTCTCGTTCTGGCATGAAGTTCATTGTCCATGGCCGCATATAGAGACCAGTCGCTGCAAAGAAGTATGGTCCTCCTTCAAAAATTCTCTCTCTGTCTTTCATGTTCGTAAACACCACAGTAAAAAAATCTTTGGATCCAAGATGTATATTTAACTCCCCCTTTGGTTTCCAGTTGTATTTTATCCAGGTGTACAATGCTTTCTCTGATGGCCATATTCCCATAAATTTTCATATGATGGCATATTTTTCCATGTGATCCCTATACACTTGCAAAGCTGGATCATTCAAAATAACCAGAGGTTTAGTTATGGTATTGGGTTTACAGGGCCCCATCTCGGCTCTGTTCTCTGTTCCCTGACCTCTGTCTTCCTCTTTATCCTCCTAACGGTCTTCTTCGTGGGTCCCTTGATCTGCATGGGTTTTGCTGCCTTCCACCTTCTGAGTTTCGGTGTTTTTTGTCTTGACCTCCAAGGGTTGTGGAGGTTTGTTCTTTTTCCCTCATCTTCCTCTGTTTGCTACCATATTACTGTAGAAGGGAGTGGAACTCCCTCCTCCCTGTGCCTCCATGGGTGCTTGATGCCCTCTGTCACTTGCTTAGTGAAACCCTAGAACTCTCTGCGGACCTCTCCTCTCCTCCAAAATCAATCAGGCCTAATCTCTTTTTTTATATATATATAATAATTTTACTTATATTATATAGTTTTTAATATAATATATATATATAATATTTAGTTTAATTTAATCCGTATATATACACACTAATATCAAAGTCTGCATTTAAATGTTTTATGATGCATTAAATACAAAGTTTGCATTTAAATGTTTCATGGTGCATTAAATACAAAGTCATATTTGAATGACAAAACCTTTGTATGGGACGAGCGAAGGCGGGTTTGAACCCATGACTCCCCCCACACCATTACCACTGCCCACCATTGGGTCACAACCATGAGACTTGAAAGCATTGCCCACGACACCTTATTTAATGTGACTATGGAACTAACGGTGGGGGTGGTGAGAGCCAGCCCTGCGGGCCAACCCTTACCACATGCGGCCAAGCGCCCAAAACCAGGAGCCAGGGGCCAACACTAAGCGCGATTAGTGTGCCACTAATCCCGGTTAAAATTAATTAATCTGTTGTTTAAGTTGGAGGAATTTATGGTGGAGCCACTAAATCTGGAACCACTACCAAACTTGGCGGACTTAACTAGAGTCTCTCTAGATTTAGCAGGGTTTCCTAGGAAAAATTGAATTAACCATAACTCAATTTTCGACCAAATTGAGCTCAAAAAGAAGTGTTTTTTGCTAATTTGGACCTTATGAACACATTGGTGCAGGTATCATGAGCCATAGAGATTTGTAAACAACATTTTTTCCACATTTAGCTAATTCAGAGGCCCAAGCCATGGAAGTTGGACCAAGGAGATGTAGCCTAAGAGGGGTGAAATCCTTCGTCAAAATGCCGTGTTAATGTGTCTCCTTGATGGTTTGCTACACTGTACTTGTTTTATATTCATTATTCATTTTTGAAGCTATTTTTCTCATGAATGTCTTGTTTAACTTAAGAAAATTTACCTGTTTGTAAGCACCAACAATTAAGAAACCTCAACACAAAAAGCAAGATGCAGGCACATGTTTATTAATCTGTAATTGTTATTAGCTCAACATAACTAATCATACAACAATAGATCAAGTTGGTATGAGAGCTCATGTTTGAATTTATTGATTGCTTGAGTTTGTGCAATTAGTATTTTAATGGTTGCAAAATTGTGATGCTTACAAGGTTAAAGTTGCAGAGAGGAGAAGGTAAGCTATTGGTTGCAACTCCTGAGGTAATGCCTAGAAGAAGGAGAGCCACAAGGCCACAATCTCCACCATCCAAAGTTATAATTCCAACTGCACTTGAAACTCCTAAAGTTTTTCCTTCAACTGAGATTGAAGAGGTACAATTAGTACAAATTTCTGAGCCTAAATCCATAGCCATTATGTCTAGAGAAGAAGAGCCTGAAGGTCCCTCTTAAGAAGAGGAAGAATTCAATAAAGCTTTCTATACTTTGACTGAGATGGTTAAATTCTTCTATGAAGAGAGGAACACTAGAATGGTTGGAGAGAGTTCTAAACCTCCACATGGAGAAGGAAGCTTAGAGGACAAAAAACATGAGAAGAAGGATTCCAAAGGGAATGGTAGAAAGACACGTCCATCTCCACCATCCTCATCATCTTCACCATCTCACAAAGCATCATCTTCCACTATCACTATTGAAACTGCCCATACTCATTCTAAAACCCCAAAAGGAAAAACTCCATTACTGAAATTGGACATAAAAATCGAACTTCCCATGTACAATGGAGAGGTGAATGCAGAAAATTTGGATAATTGGATTCGACAGTTGGAGGTATACTGTAGAATTCAGAACCTTCAAGAAGATGACATGAAGATTCAGTTGACCTCATTAATGCTAGAAGGAGTTGCACTAGTTTGGTGGGAAGCAAAGACTCAAGAGGAAATGAGAATCCATGGTAAGATATCCATCACTTGGGTTGAATTTGTTTATGCAATTAAAAGACACTTTTATCCTTTAGCCTTTACAAAAAAATCTTTTATGAGTTGGCAGAATTTTAGGCAGCTTAAAGGCCAAACAATCCAAGATTATACACAGGAGTTTAGAAAAAGGGATTTTTTATTAGGAGTGAATTTGAATTCCCAAGATACACTGTTGAAACATATTGGGGGTTTACATTCTTATTTGAAACATACTATCCTTATGTTTAACCCAAACAATTTAGGTGAGGTATGTGTGCAAGCCACACATATTGATTCTAGAGGAAAGAACACTTATGAAGAGGATAGTAATAAAAATCCACCTAAGGATAAGGAGAAAGAGAAAGGAGGAAAATGGAAGAGAAAGAAGAATGCAAGTGCGAAGAAAGAAGGGGAGAAAATCACATGCAAACATTGTTTGAAAGAGGGGCATGATGAAGCCCACTGTTGGAAATTGTATCCATAAACGAGACCAAAAAAGTTCAACAATAAAGGGAAACAGAAAACCACTGCTATCACTCAAGAATATTTAGGTTCTGAATCAGGTGATGAAAACAAAATCACTGTCATGGGAATCAAATTAAAACAATATATTTCAAGCACTAGTTCACAAAACTATAACACTACTACTACTCCAGATGAAAAGAGATGAATTGAGTTATTTCATGTTAGGGTCATATCTAAACACACCAATATTGACACACTCTTCGATAGTGAGTCACAGGAAAATATAATCTCTGAAGACTTAGTCAACAGATTGAATCCTGAAATTGTACCTCACCATAAGCCATACCCTTTGGGATGGATAACAAGAGACACAAGTTTACAAGTTACAAGAAAATGCTTGTTTAAGCTTGCAATCACTAAAAATTTTGTTGACGAAGTAGAGTTAGATGTGGTACCACTTGATATTTCAGGTGTGGTGTTGCATATTCCATATTTCTATGACCAACAAAACAATCTTTTACCACCATGAAAACAAGTATCACTTGTTCAAGGATGGTGTGGAGTACATAGTGAAAACCCATTGCAAAAAGCTAAACATTTATTTGGTTAATGCAAGGGAGGAAAAAGGACTAGTGAATTCAACTAAAAGTCTAGTACTTCTCATGTTCAAGCCAAATGATGATATTTTTTATGAAAATGTTGTTGCATGTAATGCAAGTTTCAATTCTCATTTGGTTGGTTCAGTTCATCAAAGTGATGAAGTATTTCAGGTTTTGAAAGAACCATCCTTCAGGGAGAAAGAAACTTAACATGAAATATCTTTGCAGCAAGAGGTTTCTCTTTGTGATGTTAGCATGCAAGGGTTGACAAAATTGCAAAGTGTAGAGACACCAATGCAATGCAAAAGTTTGTTGAGTAATGGGCTCATTCGATCATACCTTACGCCATGTTGTGCACTGATGGTTATGGTGCCAAAGAGGAATGGTAAGTATTTCAAGAAAGGGGACAAAAGGAGTAGTTTTCGCCAAAGCAAAGTTGTAACGAGAAGTTAGTGCAAGAATATACATAACACCAAACAAGAATGGTTTGTATGGCTTTTAATGTTGTATGTTCTTTGCAACACTTCTACTACATACATGTATTTGAATTATGGAAAAAAATAGTCCTTTCGTGAAGAAATTGTCCACTTGGGTGACGTAAACATGTTTAGAAAGTTTTCTTATGTACATGTTATCTATGAAGGAAAATTGTTTGATGTTTTTAAGATATCAAAGTACAAGTTGGGTTTCACTTATTTGATGCATTTGGGCAATGATATTGGAGGAGGTAATTTGAAGGCAAGCCTCTCCAAGTTGGGTGCCATTATTGATTGGTCAATGCCCAAGATCGTCATTTTGATAAGAGGTTTGTTGGGAGCAACCCAATGTTGGAGGAAAGTTGTTGTTGAAATTTCTTATTTCGAAGCTCCTTGGCATGCATTGTCATGTGTGTGAAAAGTCTTCCATTGGGGAGACAAACAACAAGAGGCATGTGTTGCTTCAAACCAAACAATCAGTGCAATTCTCTTTTATGCTCTTTCAAACATGAAAGGTTCATTTTAATTTCAGGTTTATGCAAGCAACTTCACCATCTTATTTCATTCAGAAGATTTCCATGGTGTAAATATTAGGTTGTCGTGATCCATGCACTTTCATTGGATGGATACTTGTCAAAAATTTCACTTGGTTCGAAGGTACAAAAGAGGTATAAGAAGCAAGTTTATTGTTATGCCTTTTAGGTCTATTGGTTATGTAATTGTTGTACTCAAATGTCATTATGTTTTACATGAAAGTTATGTTCAGAAAATTTCATACTTTCAAGATGTACAAACGGGCATGAGTCATGTAAACCGAGTAGTGAAATTTGTCATCCATTTGCATTATATTTGGTTATGTCATCTTGGTAAGAAGGATGTTTCTTTTGATGATGACATGAACAAAACCATGAGTTTCTATGAACGACTGAAAATGGTGCAACAAACAGTGCAAGATCAGCTTGAAAAGGGAAAAGACAAGTACACGTATAGAACGAGGCCCTCAAGGCAAGTGAATGTTGATTTCCTTAGACAAGAGCTCCAGGAAAAAAATTCGTCAAAAGCCAATTGGATCGAGCTTGGAAAGGTGAGGGGGTTGTACCCTCATCTACTTGTCAAATAATAATATCTTTGGGGTCCAAAAGGCTTCTAGTGGGGAGGAATGATCAGGTGCTTAGTATTTAGCTCAAAAATTGGAGTTCTTATATTGGCTCAAAATCTATACGACTGTGTCCGTCTCATCAAGACAATTGCAACACAATTTGTTTCGTCGAAAACGGAGTCTGGATGAAGGAGAAAAGGCATGTTGTTTGTTTTCCTAAACAACTAAAAAAATTGCAGAATAGTACAGCATGATGACATGGCAGTCCATTCAGCAAGGGGAATCTTCTTCAATTTTCGCCCAATGGGCCTGTGACAAGTGTCACTTCCAGATTCACCAATATGGTTATGTGAAGGTGAAATTGCTTAAGTGGTCTTAAGGTGAAATTTGAAATTATTTGTAATTAAATATTATTTTTTTTCTCGATTAAACTATTCTATTATATACATAAAAACCAGAGTACATTTACATGCAAGTTGTCTGAAAGATCCATCTGCCTGAAAGAATGTCATTCTGGATCAACCAAATGTAGCAGAAAGAGAGGGCTACCTGTTTCATTCCCTCACAGGGGCGTTTGTGACCAAAAAAATCATTCCCATGCAGGGGAGGACAAAATTGACACCCTTGCACAACTGTGGCCGCACACAAAACTGATAACCAAACAAGACTGTAACCGACCCTACGCCTTAGCGATGGCAGATTGCCACTTTGACACATTGACATAAAAGATAATCGACACGTAGATGAGCCAGAGACAATTAGACAGATGGACATGACCAAAAGAAAGGACAGAACCAGAATCCCACCCGAGCTACAAAACCTGAGACGTGGCAGCAAACTAGTCCTCCGGCACCTCCTCCACAATTGGGCACCATCCATATTCTTCCTCGTCCTGCGCTTGGCCCTCTTTCGCCTCGGCCGCTTCAGGCTGCTCCTGGTTCCTCTCCAACTGAGGATCTGGCATTTCCACACCCTTCCCCTTGTCCATCTTGGGCAATTCAGAAGCTTTGACTATGTCAACCGGGGCCTCGAATTCTGGCGGAGCACTGGAACCGCCCTCGTCCTGGGCTTCATCAATAAAAAGTACAGAGACGTGGGCGTTAATTCTTAGACGATTCAGGGGGCTGTTGAAGGAAAAAATTGCAGAGCCGAAGTAAGGAGCTGCCGAAGACCCAGGTGCGATGGCCTCCATAAATTGGCTGTGCCTGAGAGAGCTAGCACCTCCAAGTCGCGGGCAATGGCAGTGACAGTGGCAATGAGGGCAGTGACAGGGAGAATGGGTTTCCGCCTCAGCTGAGGACCACGATAACCCTCCACGACTAGAGCCGCGACGACTCAGCATCCTCTGACAAGTTCTTACCATGTTGACAGGGCAGTCCTGAGCCAAATTGAAATGCAAAAGACCCACAGGGGCGTAAACAACCTGAGCCAACAGACCCGGGAAGGAGTAAATCAGACCAGGGCCTGAATTTGTCAGCACCAGCGACGGAACGGGAACCCCAGACCCTGCCCAAGTGAATATGGTGATGCTAGGGCTGCCTCTATTTATAAGACTCCATGCTCTCCCCTGAAGGTCGCCCGCCATTAATGAGGCATTCAATTGTGTATCAGAGCCAAACTCTGCAACGCAGCCGAAGGAGGTCGGAGCGTAAATGCTCCTTGGCTGTCGTCCCATAGCCTTTAACTTCGCCTTCCGGGGGTGTCCTTCGCCACCGCCTTCCAAGTCGCCTCTGCGCATGGCAAGCATGTGGCTTCCCTTATACCCCCATCCCATCAACTTAAACATAATGGTTGACACCCACATCCGGGGTTGTAATTAAATATTATTATATTATATATATATATATATATCTAATTTATTTTATTCTAATTTAATCCATATATCTAAACACTAATATCAAAGTCTGCATTTAAATGTTTTATGGTGCATTAAATAAAAAGTCCCCATTTAAATGTTTCATTGTGCATTAAATACAAAGTCATATTTGAATGGAAAAGCCTTTGTATGAGATGGGTGGAGGCGGGTTTGAACCCATGACCTCCTTCACACCATTACCACCACCTACCATTGGGCCACGACCATGAGACTTGAAAGAATGCCCACGACACCTTATTTAATGTGACTGTGGAACTAACGATGGGGATGGTGGGAGCTAACCCTGCGGGCCAACCCCCGCCACATGCGACTACGCACCTAATACCAGGGGATAGGGGCTAGCGCTAAGTGCGATTAGTGTGCCACTAATCCTGGTTAAAATTAATTAATCTGTTGTTTAATTTGGTAGAATTTATGGTGGAGCCACTAAATCCAGAACCGCCACCAAACGTGGCTGACTTAATTGGAGTCTCTCTAGATTTAGCAGGGTTTCCTAGGAAAATTTGAATGAAGCATAACTTGCTCAATTTTCGACAAAATTGAGCTCAGAAAGAATTGTTTTTGGCTAATTTGGACCTTATTAACACATTGGTGTAGCTATCATGAGCCATACAGAATTGTAAGCAACATTTTTCCACATTGAGCTAATTCAAAGGCCTAAGCCATGGAAGCTGGACCAAGGAGATGTAGCCCAGGAGGGGTGAACTCCTTCATCAAAACACTGTGTTAATGTGTCTCTTTGATGGTTTGTTGCGATGTACATGTTTGATGTTCATTATTCATTTTTGAAGCTATTTTTATCATCAATGTCTTGTTTAACTTAAGGAAATCTACCTTTTTGTAAGCACCAACAACTAAGGAAACCTCAGCATAAAAAGAAAGAAGCAAGCACATATTTATTAATTTGTAATTTTTATTAGCACAACAAAACTAATCATACAAAAATAGATCATCTAGTCATCATATGCTTGTGGTTTTGCAACATATTCCTTGATGTATTCTAGAAATCCATTATCATCTAATACCGCCTTCATGCAATGAAATTAGAGCTTCCTTCCAAGGAATACTCTAGCCTTAGTCCGTTGAAGGTCATCTTGTCATCTCTAAAAAGATCTTGCTACACTATACTTCAAATTCGATCCTCCTCAGAAAAAACTTCGAAATTCCTTCTCTAATGTGAATTCTTCTCGCATACCATGTAGAAATTATGATGTATATTTGCAACTTCTCATGAAATTTTAATCAAAATCACAAGACAAAAACCTATTTTACTGCTATGCGAAATTCGATTCACAATTTAGAACATCAATCGCAAAGAAAAGAGAAATAACACACATGCACACAATTTTTTCCATGGAAAGAAATATGCTAAAAACCCCAATGCCTGCTTGCATTAATTTGATGAATATAGATGTATTACAATTGCTTTTTCTCAACTAAGCACATTATGCAAGTGAATAACCTGTCTCTCTGCTCACTGAAAATATTTGACCCAGACTTAGTCAATCTCTTCCTCTGCTTGAGGCCCTATTTCCTTGCACATTTCCTTGAGAAATTAGGTCCCTATTACTTAGGAATTTATGCAAAATGGATTGTGCAATTCCCAAGGTTGATCATCTAATTGCATGAAACAACTGTAAACTCAATACTAGTCTACAAACCATGTTACACTGCCTTGGAATCTCCACCACAGTTGGGGAACTTGAATTCTCTGCATGTACTAGCTATTTTGGGTTGATTGATCAGTTAATTGGATAATCACCAAGTTTGATTAAATTCCCACTACACAACTAACTTTCCACTAGTTCCTCCAACCAGTTAGAAATAGTTTAACTAAAAACAACTTGAAATACCTAACCTTGATTGCTACAAATTAGTAATCACGCATGCTTAACTGAACTCTAACTCCTCTAACTCGAATTTACCGAGTAAACGAAGTGACAAAACCCATGTCACACAAGTTAATTGCATCCAAATTGTCTATTGATGTGGAAATTATATATTTCTCAATTTAATTGAGGGAAAATCAAATTGAGAATTTCTTGCTGAATTTTTCAACAACTTTGTTATGGTGACCCTGTCAAGACCTTACATTTGAAGGATTGACCATGAAGGATAAATTCTTCGTTAGATAAGTTTTTGATCAATACTTCTTCACTCACTATGTAAATCACAACCTTAATGGGTTGTTGGTTTGACACACCGTCAATATCGAGCTATGAGGTCTTATTTGAGAATAATGAAGGTAAAAAAGGGCCCTAGTTTTCTTTGAGCTAGAAAAGAGCTCTTGGCTTTTAGTGGAGGACAGGTCATCACTTACCTTTGATCTAGCTAATAAATTTAGGCTTTAGCTTAGGAAATGTCATTACTAACTTTTGTTAGAATGGTTGGCCCTTGTTAACCTTGGCATAGCTCAAAAAATATTATGTTGTTGCTTAAGGATATTGTATATTCCATTTCTAGCTTTCATAACCAATCATGAGAACCAAGCAAAACGTAGTTGAGAAAATTGAGTGGGGAAATCTATACCAAAGGGAAAGAAGAGATAAAAGTTATGGAGATGGTTTGATTATGTTAACTATACAGACAAGGAGTGGTGAATGTCCCCCACCTTTGTTGGTTTCCTGATTTGGTTGGTTGTTGTAAGACCAACGTAGTTAAATCCTTCGAAAATTGTATTGTCTAAGGATTCTCCTTTGGATTTGTCCCATGTTTTTCAAAAAGAAGACATCAGTTTCTTAGGAAACTATTAAATGTGTAGGAAACATGGTTTGAACGTGTTATATTTGATTGGACACTAAGATGCTTTATGGTACATTGTAAAGTTTTGTATAATTCAATGTGCATCAAAATTTCATTCATTTTCATCTTCAACTAATATGTTTGGATGATGTTTTCAAAATAACCTTATCCTTTGTAAATCTTAAGTAAGAATGCACCAATGGATTTATAAAAATATGTATAATTACTCGGCTTTTACTAGTCTTCACAAAATGCTGGAGCACATAATGACCTTGCTCCCTTTTATTTTGGATTATTCGAGGTTATTAATACAAACATAATTTTTGTATATTGTTTTTAATGCAATTGAATGGCTTCATCATGCATTGGTAAAATATTTATTGATTTTTTTTGTAGCTCTAGAATGTTTCCAATATTTAAGTACATTTATAATTGTCAGCTTGTTGGGAAGTCTTGTTTG
This sequence comes from Pinus taeda, assembly GCA_000404065.3. NCBI lineage: Eukaryota > Viridiplantae > Streptophyta > Pinopsida > Pinales > Pinaceae > Pinus > Pinus taeda. The sequence continues at coordinate 1,520 of APFE030991806.1, read as the reverse complement.
TTTTCCCCAATCCTCTTTCCTCGACCAAAAGTTGTTAATTAAGTCATTAATTTGTCCTTGGTAGGGAAATGATTTATCTGTTAGTTGTTAAACTTAATTTATGGGTTTAGTATAATGAAATATTTTTAACAATATAAAAATAAAATTATTATTGCAAAATTTCGTCCTTTTCCTATTCAATATGAATCAAAATTACATATGGTTGGAGAGAAATCTTGAAATTCCTCTTTTTAAAATCTCAAAATATAGAGGCATTAAAGCTCTCTTTTCATAGTTTTAGTCTAACAATACAATTATACTTATACAATCTTTTATATAATTGATTGATAATGTGATTTACACCAAAACCCCTATCATATATATTCCACATATAATTTAGGAATTTAGTATTGCTTAAATACCTAAAACTATGTCCAAATTAATCCAAACGTAATATGATATGTAAATAAACAAAGAATGTATAATAAATGTAAATTTTCATTATTTTAAATCATCCTAGCTTCAAGATCCACTTGAAAGTATGTTTTCACTCAAAACTATACCACCCTCAATTGTGTTGACCACCCAAGTATTAAGAACTAAGTGGATGTCTTTTGAGAGGGAATTTGACTCAATTTTATGTTCTTTGTAGATGTGGAGGAAATGATTTTTTATACATGAAAATTATTGATTTCACATTTTCAAACTAATCCCTCAACACCAAATTAACCATCTTGAATTATCCCTTCATCTACTTAATCACTATCGGAGAATTTCAAAATACCTGTAATTTATCCATATTATTTTCTACAATTAGCTTCAATGACAACTTCAAAGATAAGAGTTAAATCCTTGGATGCGGGTGCCAACCAGCCTGATTAAGTTTATGGGACGGGGGTATCAAGGTAGCCACATGTCAACCATGCGCAGAGGCGACCCGGAAGGCGGTGGCGAAGGACACCCCGGGAAGGTGAAGTTAAAGGCTATGGGACGGCAGTTTGGGCGCATTAACACTACGACTTCCTCCGACTACGTTGCAGAGTTTGGCTCTGATACAGAATTGAATGCCTCTTTAATGGTGGGCGACCTTTGAGGGAGAGCATGGAGTCCTATCAACAGAGGCAGCCCTGGCACCACCATCTTCACTTGGGCAGGGTCTGGGGTTCCCGTTCCGTCACTGGTGCTGGCAAATTCAGGACCTGGTCTGATTTATTCCTTCCCAGGTCTGTTGGTTTAGGTTGTTTATGCCCCTGTGGGTCTTTTGCAATTCAATTTGGCTCAGGACTGCCCTATCAATATGGTTAGGAACCGTCAGAGGATGTTGAGCCGTCGCGGCTCTAGTCGTGGAGGGTCTTCGCGGCCCTCAGCTGAAGCGGAAACCCATCCTCCCTGTCACTGCCCTCATTGCCACTATCTTTGCCATTGCCCGCATCTTGGAGGTGCTAGTTCTCTCAGGCACAGCCAATTCATGGAGGCCAGCTCACCTGGGTCTTCGTCTGCTCCTTACTTCGGCTCTGCAATTTTCTCCTTCGATAGCCCCC